>JBBIGC010150111.1:0-15840 GCA_037576955.1 Lepidarchus adonis | reverse complement strand
CAAGTTAAGACATGGGAACAAGATATTTCAGCAGAGAACACAAACAATTAAGGCAAAGGAATGAGATGATTCAGAAGGCATAGGAATGAGATAATTCAGAAGTGGACACAAGTTAAGACATGGGAACAAGATATTTCAGCAGAGAACACAAATAATTAAGGCAAAGGAATGAGATAATTCAGAAGTCAAAGGAATGAGATAATTAAGAAGTGGACACAAGTTAAGACATGGGAACAAGATGATTCAGTACTGGACACTGGTTAGTAAGGTGTGGGAATGAGATTAGTGAACACAATTTCTTATCAAACAAGATAATAAAGCAGGAGAAACAAGATGGTTGTTCAAGAATGAGACAACCAAGTAGTGGACACGGGTTAGTATTATAAACATAATATTTAAAATAAAAGTTCAAAAGGACATTATTGTTCATCACATTTAATGAAAAAGCCCAACATTTATGGAAATGTAGATTAAATATATATGTATATAATAACTATAGTTCTTTTTTTTTTTTTTTAAAGCTACACAGATTTCACACAAGTTCCTCATGTATTATGCATGTGGAAATTCTCTGACATGTTCACTACTGAATATAGCCAGGAGTTCTGTGAAGATGATTGTTCTCCACCACCTTTCCAGTTTTTAATAATGCATTGGTCAGTTCTTAACCCATTTTTTGTAGTTCCATGCTTTCTTAGCTTGATGCATTCCAATAATTTTACCCTTCGGAAACAGATTAAATCTTCTCCAGGACCACAGGATGCGTTGTTTAAGTCATGAGAAGCTACTTATTGCATCAGTTAGCGTTCAGTAACTTGTTGCCAGCTGAAACAACACGGGCAGTGGAGGCAGAGCGGTCAGGAACTTGGCCTTGGGATTGTTTCTTCCTACTTTTTAGGGAAGTGTCTCTTGCCTCTGTCGCCCTTTGCTCGTTCAGTCGGGGGTCGGACCCGGATTCTGTCAATTCTGTAAAGGAGCTTTGTGACAACGTCACTTGTAAAAAGCGCTATACAAATAAAACGGAAGTCCTGGCCCAGAGCACTGAGGAACCCTTGAGCAAGATGGCATCCTGCTACGCTGCCCCCTGGGTGCTGCCAACAGCTGCCCTCTGGTCCAGGTGGGCAGGGGTTAAATGCAGAGGTCAGATTTTATTGTGGTGACCTTTAGTTAACAATGAGATCACTTTCACTTGCCTTGCAATAGGCATGGATCATCAATGTGGAACCTAAATTATTTCCAAAAAGAGAATTTACAGTGAAAGTAAAAAAATAAATACATTAAAAAAAAAAAAAAAAAAAATTTAAATTATAAATAAAAGAGAATTTTTTTTTTTAAATTATATATATATATATATATATATATATAGATATAATATATATAAAAAAAAACAGTAATTATTGTAAAAAAAAGTTACTCTCTTTTGCGGAAACACCTCTATTTCAGATTATATTTTAAAATGAGGTGAAAATATAAAATGGTACTCACGCTCTGATCAGCGTTGTCTTTGTAGCTCAGACCGAAGTAATCTTTCTCCAACAGGTTCAGATGCTCAGACACCTTAAAGAACAGGTACTGCCCCTTCGCCCGTTTCTGTAGAGAGACAGAGAGAAAAACCACAGTCCAGCTGAAGCAAATGGTCACTAGTGGAGAAACATTGAGGTGTTTATCTGCTTCAGACAAGCTCTTAGCCTGAGGCAACAAAAACCAGAATGTTGACCAATGAACAGTCCATCTATAACCAACCCAGATGATTCCTGCCTGCAGCAGAAGAGGGTAAAACACTGATACAGTGTAGGATTGTGAGATTTTTCAGATTCCTGTATTATATAGATGCAGTGGAACAGTCCCTCAGCTGCAGCACAACACAGATCATCATTAAAAGAGATGAAAAGAAGAAGAAGCCGCTTAGAAGCTGAAATTCAGCCACAGACACAGCGCATGTGCTTTTGTGGTAAAGAAGCAAATTTCAGAGCCAGTACCTGTCCTGTCTCACCACACACACACCTTTCACTTCAAATCAACATCTGTAACATCATCCCAGTGTGTGTGTGTGTGTGTGTGTGTGTGTGTGTGTGTGTGTGTGTGTGTTAACCTCAAGAGCATGTGATATGACCACATCATGGGCTCAGGCCCTCAATGCTTCCTTCCTCTCACAAGGTGCCTTTGTTTATACCAACAGCACATTGGAAATTACCAGTTTTCACACAGAGTCGGATGTTCTGTGTGATTCGGTATGTAAACTGGAAGGTATGCACCTCATAGCGCAATTCTTAACAGTCCCTGTCCCATTACCATCATTTCGAAACCCACAGGTTTACGGAAGCACTAAACTCACCCAAGCGATAACCCTGTGTTCAAGAAGGGAAAGAGCAGTGACTTCACTGAGGAGATAATATTGTTCGACTGGTTTTAGGAAGATTTGATCTCAGAAAAAAATATGTTAGCAGGTTTTCAAAAGAGACACAGCAACCTGTAGAGAGAGACAAAACATGGCTGTAGATCCTCAGTGATGGTGATAGTGCCATCATACATTACAAATGTATATCTGTCTGGACATTTGCAGTTGCAGTTTGCTACAGCGCATGCCGATAGCATGGTGAAGCTTCTGCCAGTAGATGGCTGAGTGTAGTGAGAAGAACTGCCATGTTAATAGTACTCGAGTTTGACCAGACTCTATAGAGCACATTCAGAATAAGTATAAAACCATTCGACTTACATGAATTTGTTGTTGTATTAATCATTGATATGCAAACACACTGCTTATATATTTAAACATCGTTCAGCTTCACAGCTTTCTATCAATGACAGTGACATTTAAGACACAGGTGAGAACAAACAGCCAATGAGATGCTCAGCTCACCCACCAATCAGCATTTAGAATCAGTAACCAGAAGTCTAGCATCTTACTCCACAAAACTTAGAAAATGTGCTTTTATGTTTTCATCTATTTTGTACTGTAGTACTTTCTTCTAAAATTCAAAATTAAAGAATATTTAATAACCATAACACTAACATCAAACCTAACCCATTTTATTAACAGTTCTATCCATTTAGAGCTTTTTGAATATATTTAATAAGGCCCAGCGTAGGAGCTTTACAGGGTTTAAGTCTTTATCTGTGTTAATAGGAAGAACAGGAAGTGGCCAGACTCTTCATAAACTCATGAATGTCTTCAGTAATGGATAAGTTAATAGTAAGATACCACAGATATGCAAAACACCAACAGTATCAGAAAGCAGCCTCACTTCCCTAAGCAGAAGGGCTCAGAACAAGAATGAAAACAAGAGGCTAATTTTCTGGTCAGTTGCCCTCTAGTGGTTTAGAAGTCGACGTCTAACAAAACAATAGCATTTTGAATGAAGCAATCCATGATCAGTCTGGAAGTCTTGCTGGATTCTCTATTGTTCAGAGCACACAGATCAAATGTGAAGATTTTAAGTGCTTCTGTTTTTAAATACAGTAATCTGTAAAAGAGTAACCCAAAAAACAACAACACATCAGGTCCCAATTCTCAACTGAACACTTAGTCTTCATCAGTATTTTCAAGCTTAGAATATGCACTATTATCTAGTTTGTGCAAATAGAATTTCATCTTGGGATGTTTCTATTAAAAATAACAATTTTGGTACAGTTTTCAATTTTGCTTGGAAGGACATTTAAACATTAAATTAAACAAATATCTGTTCTATAAATTTTAAACACAAAACAAGTATGGGGTGAATATATTATAAATTATAAATACTACATTTATTTATTTATATCTGTAGTGTATTTTGACAATTATTGAAAAGGAAAGTATATTTTGTAAAAAAAAACAAGACAAAACAAACAAAACAAAAAAAACACTACAACAACAACAACAATAAAACATGGACATTTCATTTTCTTCTTGGTAGACCTGTAAATTTTCAATTTGAATGATGTTTCTATGACATTCTGATCTGAATTTATTAAGCTTTAACTACAAATATTTTAACTAGATGGAAATTTACCAAATTCACACCATATAAAGCATACGTTTAAGGGAGTGAACACAGAAGAGATTTATGAAGGAACAGAGGTTTGGCTAATGAGATAACCAAAGCATTTAGCCAAAACCTTTAATATACCAGCCCAACAGAACTGATTTACTCAGATATAAACATTAACGTATTAACTATTACAATACAAATCATGTTAATATAATGTGATTTTACACTTTGTGTCTGTTTCATCTTAGTGTCGCTTAATCGTTTCCAAACTTCTCTGTGAGTCAGTCTGGTATCTATAGCCTAGTTTATTAATCAGTCCTTCATTTAGTAAAGTCAGTTGTGCTGGTGATGGAACTTTTTGGGGAACTGATGAGATATCCAGAACCAAATCACTTTTTCTAAAACAAGCTCAGAAGATACAACACTTCTTTAAAAAATAATTTTATATTAGTTTTTCCTTCATTAATCCTTGTTTATCTATAGAATTTAAGAAAAAAACTGCCCCAAATAATCCCAATTATAAACAGCTGCATGGTTTAAGTGAAGGAGTTCAAGACTTTCAGTAGAACTAAAACTTGGACAAATTGTTGTTAAGTAGGATCAAAATGTATTTTTTTATGGTTTTTTTTCTTTAAATGTTTCAGATCATCAAACAATTTTAAACAAGACAACACAAGTAAACACAAAATGTGTTTTTTTAAGTGAAGGATTTTCTTATTAAGGGAGAAAAAAATCCAAAGATATAATTTAACAGTGGTTCATCACACCTGAGTTCAATATCTCTAGCCACACCCAGGCCTGATTACTGCCACACCTGTTCTCAAACAAAAAATCACTTAAATTAGACCTGTTTGACAAAGTGAAGTAGACTAAAAGATCCTCAAAAGCTAGACATCATGCTGAGATCCAAAGAAATTGAGTAACAAATGGCAAAGAAAGTAACTGAGATCTATCAGTCAGGAAAAGGTTATAAAGCTTTGTGGCACAGTGAGAGCAATTATCCACAAATGGTGAAAACATGGAACAGTGGTGCACCTTCCCAGAAGTGGCTGGCCGACCAAAATTACCCCACGAGAGCAGCGGATACAAAAGGCCTCACAACAACATCCTAAGAACTTCAGGCTTCACTTGCCTCAGTTAAGGTCAGTGTTCATGACTCCACCATATGAAAGAGACTGGGCAAGACAAAAACCACTGCTGAGCAAAAAGAACATTAAGGCTCAATTTGGCTAGAAAACATCTTGCTGATCCCCAAGACATTTGGGAAAATACTCTGTGGACTGTTGGGGAACTTTTTGGAAGATGTGTGTCTCATTACATCTGGCATATAAGTAACACCATATTTCAGAAAAAGAACATCAACAGTAAAACATGGTGGTGGTAGTGTGATGGTCTGGGGCTGTTTTGCTGCTTCAGAACCTGGAAGACTTGCTGTGATAAATGGAACCATGAATTCTGATGTCTGCCAAAAACTCCTGAAGTAGAATGAACAGCCATCAGTTTGTGATCACAAGTTAATAGAACTTAGGTTCTACAGCAGGACTATGATGCAAAACACACCAGCAAGTCCACCTCTGATTGGTTGAAGAAAGACAAAACCAGACACTAAAGAGCACTAGTCCTAGTCCTGACCTGAATCCTATTGAGATGCTGTGGCGCTTCATGCTTGAAAACTCTCTAATGTGGCTGAACTACAAAAATTCTTTGAAGATGAGTGGGCCAACATTCCTCCACAGAGCTGTAAAACACTTGCAAGTTATCACAAACGCTTGATTGCAGTTGTTACTATAAGTGTGGCCCAACCAGTTATTAGGTTTAGGGGGAAATCACTTTGTCACACAGAGCCTTTTCTTTTTTTTCTCATTTAATAATAAAATCCTTCACTTAAAACTGCAAATATTTAAGTGTGACAAACATGGAAAAAAGAAGATATCAAAAAAGGGCAAACATTTTTTTTACACCACTGTTTTTATTTTTGTTGGAAATGTCTGAGGTAGTGGAGGAAGGTCTTGGGTAGTAAAAGCTAAAACTGAGAGCTAAAAGTTTGTCTTCTTAGCATATTTTTAGGCATTTTTATCCAGAACAGGTTAATATAGTTGACCTGATTTGTGAAGTCTCCGGAATGTTGAACTGATATCTGATTTCTTGTTTGGGAACTTTGGTACAAGTTCATACTTGTAGTTATGTTATGTCTTTTCATAAGACAGACGCGTTAATTGTTACCTGCTTGACATGTTTCGACTACTTCCTGTAGTCATCATCAGAAGCGTCCAATCAGAAAAAATAGAACTTTAAATTAAAAAATTTTGTTTGGGGCGTTATACATTGTGCTATCCATTCATGTTACATTTCACTCAAACTTTTCTTGCTTCCATCTGGTTAATGACACTTAACAACATTCTCAGACTTGTGATACAGTCTTCCAGAAACTCATTTTGTTAACTCGTAATGTTATTATCTATATTCAAAAAATGTAATTTGTCAAAAATCATTAAGACCATTTTCCTTACTGATAGTTTTTTGTGGATTTTATTGTGCTTTAATGCTGATTATAAATGTGTGTTTAGTTTTTCTCTAGCACGTATAGTGTTTCAGAACATCGTTCTGTAGATCTAGAACATTGTGAGCTTCTTTGAAGTCACACTGAAAAGCCTGAACAGTTCACTTTATTGGTGCTGATACATTGTACATGTGAGTACAGTGTAAATGTGACTGGGAAAAAAATGAAAACAGATCTAAAATCAGTGTGTTGGGGTCTCTAATGCGAATTGTTTTATGTTGCCTTGTGTCATTTTTATAAATGTAGACAAAGTAAACGCTCCAGTCATTCTGAGATACCTGAAATACGGTCTGTTTCATATCTGTAGTACTTGGTGGTGGTAATAAGGTGTGATAGGAACTTAACAGACATAATGAGACAAATCACAACAGCTGTGGCACAGTGCAGTGCTTGGAAATGAGAAGTGGAGGTATGACATGAAATGCTTCACCTGCTTTCTTGAATAAAGATAGGAAAGAAAACAACAGCTGATCGGAAAAGGGGGTAGACTTTCACAGCCGGTAAACCGCAATGAGGGAAGAAAAAACAGCAAAACGTATAATTTTATTGAAAAAATCTGTTTAACAAAAATCCTTATAGGATTGAAAACTTTGCAGCTGTTTGTGCTCTGGCTGGAAAGAACGTGTACATTTCAGAATGATAAATGCTTAAAAAAAAACACTTGGCAACCTGCCCATAAGGAACAGAAGCGAGAAAGTCCTGGTATGATGCTGTGAATGACATGGCAGGTAAGACGTAAAAGAAATTACAGGTACAGGAAGCAAAGCAGTTACGTACAATATGGAACATGCATTATAGGAACTGAGAACATGGCAAAGAATCCAGTCTGGATTTGAAAAAATCCACCTTCACAACTCAAGGTCACTATCAGAATGAATGAACAAATGAATGAATTTGTGCAGTAGTTGGAAAACCACTGCGGTTAGACCACCTGACATCCTCTTTTACTGAAAAAACACTGTTATCGTCAACACAGTGTTACTTACAGATGTTTTGAAGTAAGTTTTAGATCCAGTCTCTTATTATCTCCTGTACTGACTGATGAACATAAAACAATATAATCTGTAATATAATAATACTGTATTTTGTTCTATAGGATTTATGTTACATAAAGCAGAAGATTCTATATAGCTGTTATCAGTTTAAGGTAAAGCAGATCAAAATAATAAAATACTCTTAACAGAATGTACACATATTTACATACTATTACTATATAAATATATATTACTATTTTAAAAAGTTTATTTGCAGTGATGTACTTTTGCAGTGAGAACAATTTTCAAGATTTTATTTCAACATCTAACTTTAGTCCGTTGTTAATTATTTACAAGCACCTAATTAAACACACATGATTCAGTCCATCAGCTGTGAGTGTTTAGCAAATCCCTTCTTTTCATGTTAATTAATTTGTTTTTCAACTTTATCAAAAATATGTTTGTGTTTTTATTGGTCCTTTTTGTCATAAAATGTTTAAAATCTCAAAAGTGTTACACATTGGAGAAGTAATTGTCCATATCTTTTGAAAAATTTACATTTTCATTCTTACTGAAACCTATTTAAACCTTTGGGCTGTAGCATAGGTTCTGCAGTGTATTTGTTTTCTCATATTTAAGGCTAAATTTACAAGAATCAAAACTTGGTTATAACATAGCTGAGGTCCATTTAAACTTAAACTTTGATTTGTAACTTAAAGGTAGACACTGAATGTCCTCAAAACAAAAGAACTGATTATGGACTTCAGAAAACAGAGGATAAATCACATTCCTCTGCTCATCAGTGGAGAAAGTGTGGAAACTGTCTCCATCTTCAGGTTCCTGGGAACCAACATTTCTTCTGATCTCTCCTGGTCCTCCAACACCAAGGTCTTGGTGAAGAAGGCTCAGCAGCGGCTGCATTTCCTGCTAAAGGGAAAAACAATCTGGACAAGAAGCTGCTGCTGGACTTCGACCACTCCTCTGTGGAGAGTGTCATCACATACTGTCTGGGTGTGTGGTACATAGGCTCTACAGCCGAGGACAGAAAGGCCATGCCCTCCCTGGATGACATATCAAGAACCCACTGCCTCGGGAGAACCAAAGCTATTACAGGAGACACCTCACACCCTGCACATCACCTGTTTGACCTGCTGCCCTCTGGAAGGCGCTACATGTATATATCACCACCACATTCTGTATATATCACCACCACATCCAATTTATTTCTTCATGTTCATCCTTTCTAAATTATTCTATAGTTTTTTTTCATATTTTAAATTCTTATTGTATTTTTTTTTCTGTTGATGCACCGCTGCTTGGGTGGAGCACCCACAATTTCGTTGTACTCCTGTACAATGACAATAAAAGCCTATTCTTCTTCTTAAAGTTTAAGTGACCTAAACTTCCTTAAAAAAAACAGGTGTGGAAATTCAGAGAACCATCTGAAGAAATTCCCCTCCATCCCAGTATAAGAGCACACAGGGCCAGCCTGGAAGAGCACACACCATCTTCCAAGCTAAAGCACATATTGAACTTTGCCAGGTAAGAATATGTCACTTACATTGTATGTCACTTGGTTAATATTCCTGTGTCACCAGTTGCCATAGGTTACAATGTGTGACAATGTTTCTATTAGATTTTGTATTTTGCATCAGTGATGAAGGTCATGTGGTCGTATATATACATTTAATTGATATGTGGTGTATAATTAATCAAAAACAGAAGTATGGCCAATTTTATTTTCCATTTTTACATTGTGTGAAAATGTATCAATGGCTGAACTGATGAAGTTCAATCAGTTTACATGAACTTCACTGCAAGTTATGAAGGTTTTTTATTGTAAATGTATCATTGTGGAGATACATGTTTTTTGAATGATAATGAGTTTTAGTCTAGATATGAGCTTGATAATGGTGGCACAGTAGTAGGAGTTAAATTATGTGCATCATTTTTCCTTTAGGTCACACTATACAAGCCACAATGAAGACATCTCACCTGTTTGTCTGCACATTGCTGATCAGTTTGTGGGGCTCAACTATGGGCCATAGACTCCACCTTGGTGCATGTACACTGACAGTCCACACTCATGAGCTAAGACATCACTTCCAGCAGATTCACCAAAGCACGGTGAGCATCATTAAACCCTCAGGGCTTCCATGACCACTGGCCTTAAAGAGCTGAGCTGTTTCTATGTCATAAAGGACTGTAATGAGACTAGTATTGCAGGCTCATTTGCGACTCTGATTCTTTGTAATGACTGGTGAATGAAGATCTGCACTCCATCCTTATTAAGCATATGAGTCATACATCAGTGCACTATGACATGTTTTGGAAGAAAGGTTCTTGCAAATCCCACATTAATTCTAGTAATAACAACAGCTACTGACTTCCTGTTACTGATTTTGTCATCTCACAAGTACAGCATAAGAGAACATTCAGTTCCAGCATAAACATATATTTAGTTACATTTACATTTAGTACATTTAGCACATCAGGAATTTTGGCCCGAAAAATTTGCTGGAAAATCCTTGTCTTGCTTTTTGCACAATGACACAAGAATGGTTCTCTGATGTAAAGATTTGTAACCAAAGGTAACTGTTATGCAATACCTGAAGAATTTCCTTCTCACTGTGGAAGATGCAAGCATGGCCTTGGGCTAACATGTACTAAAACTGAGCTAGAGAGCTTTACCCATGACCTGCTGCTCTGTAGAACTTTTGTGGCCTGGTGTGTCTGAAATACACTCTCCTGATACAATCTGCTTCTGCTACAGCTCACAGAAGACAGCCACAAGGGAGTGCGTTTGCTGAGAGGAGACATGATGACGAACTTGCAGGTGAGATATAGTGAGAAGGTGGAGTTACAGTGTATG
This sequence comes from Lepidarchus adonis, assembly GCA_037576955.1. Lineage (NCBI taxonomy): Eukaryota > Metazoa > Chordata > Actinopteri > Characiformes > Lepidarchidae > Lepidarchus > Lepidarchus adonis. Next base: position 5,463 of record JBBIGC010150111.1, on the reverse strand, counting down.
TGCAGGAAGTTTTTAGGAGTCAACTGAAAAGTGGCCACATCTGGAGAAGAAAAAATAATAACAAAAAAAACCCAATGTGTTTCTCCTCACCAGGCAACAGAGAGGTGCTGCTTCCTCAGACAGGTCCTGCAGTTCTACATCGAGAAGGTGTTCAGCAGCTACACAAGCAGTCAGTCCCTCCACCGGAGAACCACCAGCGTGTTGGCCAACTCTTTCCTCAGCATCACTAAGGATCTGCGAGCATGTGTATGTAGAATCACTTCACCTGCAAAACCAAAAATTAAAAAAAAAATGGTCAGTTATAGAACCAAAATAGAGTTCATAGAAGAATAGATGGTTCCACAAGGACACCATGAATCCTGAGCTTCGCAGTTTCATCTCCTTGTATGCTGTGATTTTGAAGAATAGTTTGATCTGTTCATTATAGCTCAATTTCAGAAAGTCTTTCTTAGTTTATATTTGTCATCTGAACGGGATGAGACATACAACTGTGTGTCATCTGCGTAGCAGTGAAAGCTAATTCCATGACTGTGGATAACTATTCCCAATGGGAGCATTCATAATGTAAGTGATAGGGGCCCTAGGACAGAACCCTGTGGGACTCCATACCTTACTTTTGCAAGTGCTAAGGATTCACCACACACACACTGGAGGGCTTACAGCACCTGATATTTTACAGGCGGTCTCCCAGCCAAGTACTACACAGTGTGGCTATAAGCAAAAATACAAAACTAAAATGCAAATAAAAAAATGTGATAATCAGATGATTATGTATCATCTTTGTTATGAAGCCAAAGGTATGAAGTTTCAGGTTTCAGTTGCAGGCAGCAGATTCTCACATGATAACTTGAGTGCTTACTTTGCATAAAGAGAAAAGTAATTAATGCAAACATTTTGATATTGTATTTTAGGATGGTGAACATAAACAGTGGTTACACATATTTTTTCAAGCCTTTGGCCTGAAAACTTGCTAAGAGGTTTTAATAGTGATGGCCTACAAATTTCTTTAATTGTGGGCTACGAATGAACAAAAATTCTGTGCAAATGCTTTTGCTAATATGTAAATGTTAAGTGTTCTGTTGGCTTTGTGTTAATATTGTGTTATTATTTTTCTAAAAGCATAATCAGACGCACTGCCAATGCAGCAAAGAAACCAACCTGAAATTTGATGCCATTCAGGCCAACTACGACAAGGTAATTAGTCTCATTTCACAACAGCAGCTGAGATTTATAAAGGTTTTCATAATACTTGCAGCTGATTTAGGATCAGATTCTTCTCATACTTCTCAGCCCATTAATGCTGACACAAAACCTGGTTCTGTAGACCCTCCTTTCTGGGTCTAGATACACCCAGAACAACTGAGTGTTTTCCCTGTTTTAACAAGTCCACCGAAAGCCAGTGTGTGGTTCTTGGGGCAGTGATGGCCTAGTGGTTAGGACTTTGAACCTGAAATCCAAAGGTTGCAGGTTCAAGTCCCAGCCCTAGCATCACTAAGGTACCCTTGAGCAAGGTGCTGTCCCAACTTCACTGCTCCCTGGGCGTTGTTGATAGCTGCCTGCTGCTCCACGTGTGCACGTGTGATGGGTTAAATGCAGAGGACAAATTTCGTTGTGGTGCACTGTGTCGGAATTGTGAATGTTTCTGATTCTCATTAGCTGATCAGCAAGGAAGACGCTGGTTTACACCAATCAGAACAAGTTGCTTTTTTCTTCCATACAAATTACTGTCACACATACAGTAAATGTGTTACAGGTACATTTCCATGGGCAAGAGCTGCTTAGTCGTACTGAGATTTTTTACTTTTGTGCTTTTCCACAGCTGGAGACGGGGGCAGCGTCAGTGAAGGCAATCGGAGAGCTGGGCTCTCTGCTAGAGTGGCTGGAGAGTTTACACCGCAACTGAGACAATTCATCATATTGGCCTTCATGATGGTGACACATCTGGCATCCACTTATTCACACAGTGCTGATTCATTATAGGTGCTACATGAGAAACCTTTATAACTACCCTAGGATATCAAAGACATCTTCAGATTTTTGTGTTCAATTACAAGTGCAGCTTGTATCATCAAAATTCTGTTACTAGTTTGGCCTTATTTATAGCTATGAAATATGATTCTGCTGTGAACAGTAGGTTATAATGTGTCTTAAGTGGAATGATTGATTATTTATTTAATGTTAAATTTACTTATTTGAATTTAAATTATTTTTTATATATATATATATAAAAGTGTATTGCCTATGGCCTAATTTGTGCAGGGGCATGACAGTAGACCTGTTAGGTCATTATTTTATTTTTATATATATTTCAATTGGTCATTGTAATTAAAGAATGAATAAATGTACATTCTTTTGTGGATTTTTTTTGGGGTACTTTATTTTTAGTCAGTCAAGTATAAAGAACAGAGTGATCGAGGAGACAGAAGTTTTCAGAGTGTAAATACCCTCTTTTTTGCTGTAGTATGTAATGTGCAGTGGAGCGTTAACCCTTTCAACCCTTTGAATTTTCTATATCAATACATATAATATATATTACATTATATATAATATAGAGTATCACACAAAAGTGAGTACATCCCTAACATTTTTGTAAATATTTTATTATATGTTTTCATATGACACTTTGATACAATGTAAAGTAGTCAGTGTACAGCTTGTAGAACAATTTGTTGTCCCCTCAAAATTACTCAACACAGCCATTAATGTCGAAATTACTGGCAACAAAAGTGAGTACACCCCTAAGGGAAAATGCCCAAATTGTGCCCAATTAGCCATTTCCCTGCCTGGTATTATATGACTTGTTAGTGTTAGAAGGTCTCGGGTGTGAATGGGGAGCAGGTGTGTTCACTTTGGTGTTTTCGCTCTCACAGTCTCTCATACTGATCACTGGAAGTTCAACATGGCACCTCACAGCAAATAACTTTCTGAGGATCTGAAAAAAAGAATTGTTGCTCTACATAAAGATGGCCTAGGCTATAAGAAAATTGCCAACACCCTGAAACTGAGCTGTAGCATGGTGGACAAGACCATACGGTGGTTTAACAGGACAGGTTCCACTCAGAACAGGCCTCGGCATTGTTAACCAAAGTAGTTGAGTGCACATGCTCAGTGTCATATCCAGAGGCTGTCTTTTAAAAATAGACGTATGAGTGCTGTCAGCATTGCTGCAGAGGTGGGGGGTCAGCGCGTCAGTGCTCAGACCATCTGCATCAAACTGGTTTGCATGGCTGTCGTCCGAGAAGGAAGTCTCTTCTAAAGATGATGTACAAGAAAACCCACAAACAGTTTTCTGAAGACAAGCAGCCTAAGGACATGGATTACTGGAAGCTACAGTTCATTGAGGGAAACATGAATGCAAACATGTACTGTGACATACTGAAGCAGAGCTTGATCCCCGCCCTTTTTAAACTGGGCCACAGGGCAGCATTCCAACATGACAACAACCTCAAACACATCTCCAAGACGAACACTGCCTTGCTAAAGAAACTGAGGGTAAAGGACCTTTGTGGGGCACCCTCAAAAGGAAGGTGGAGAAGTGCAAGGTCTCTAACATCCACCAGCTCCATGATGTCATCATAGAAGAGTGGAAGAGGATTCCTGTGACGCTCTAGTGAACTCTATGCCCAAGAGAGTTAAGGCAGTGCTGGAAAATAATGGTGGCCACACAAAATATTGACATATTGGGCAGAATTTAGACATTTTCACTTAGGGGTGTACTCACTTTTGTTGCCAGCAGTACAGACGTCAATGGCTGTGTGTTATTTTGAGGGGACAGCAAATTTACAAGCTGTACACTGACTACATTGTATCAAAGCACCATAGTTTCAGTGGCGGCCTAGTGGTTAGGACTTTGCCCCTTTGGCTCAGAAGGTTGCAGGTTTAAGTCCCAACCCGGGCACCACTGAGGTACCCTACAGCAAGGCACTGTCCCCCCAGGTGACGTTGGTGGCTGCCCACTGCTGCATGTGTGATGGGTTGAATGCAGAGGTCACATTTCATTGGGGTGCAGTGAATGTTCAAAATGACAATTTTTACTTAATATCTTTAGTATTGTCCCAAGAAAAGATATGATAAAATATTTACACAAATATGAGGGGTTAGATAACTAAAATATTATATGACCATTTGTTATTTGAGTAAAATGAGCCCATGTTTCATATTTGTGAGTGTCAGAGGTAAACTAATCTTTACTTTTGTTTCTGTTGGTGTCATGGTGTGCAGCAATGCTGCAACTCTTGGTTTCTAGTAAGTGTTGATCAGATCTACACATTTGGTCTATTTTAGTTTATTCCTTCAACTCTGGGATGGATTTCAGTATGTTAACTGTACACACGACTTAGGGTTAGGTTTTCTTAGGGTTGTTGTCTTGCTACATATCCTACTTTCTACACTTCTTGGACAGATGTTCTGACATTTACCTGTCCTGACAGTTTCCTTTCACAGGATGTGCTGGCAAAATGCAGCAACACTCAGATTTTCTCATTAATACAAAAAAGCTGAATTTTTACCTCATTCACCCACAAAACATTTTCCAGTATTCTTCAGGCTTGTCCAATTGATTTATTTAATTAACTGTAGCTGGATAGATGCTTTTGTAGAGTAAGTAGAGTCGTGTCCACCCACCCCTGATATTGTCACCTCACAGACAGAAAGGACTAGACTGTATTTTCACCTCCAACTTAAACTTTAATTCTACCCCAGCTTCAACTAAATAGTACGGAGATAGTCTGGAGCCGCAAAACATAACACAGCTAATAAACTTATCAAAGTTTTAATCTTTTTTTTTTTTTACCACCTAATACATCTGAATGTGACGAGCAGAGTGCAGTGTGCATATCTAGGCCTACCTTGAAATAAATTAAACACTGAACTACGCACGACTTTTTGAATCCTTCCCGTATTTGTGTAAAATTAAGCTAACCTGCATGCTGGGTGTGCACGTGCACACACCCCTGCTCGCAAAGCCACACACTCGCGTGCACGCGCACGCGCACACACTAGACAGCAACACAAACTACTTCGAGCTATTTGCTACAATTATCTATTGCAAACCACTCAGTACAGATGATTTTGCAATTCCTTATAGCAGCTCAACATCAGAAAAAGTGATTCAAAACAGAGTTTAGCAAACCCATGAAGGAATAAAGAGAGACAAATAAGTCACGTGTCTGACTAAAGCGCCACGTTTAATCTTTCCGAACCGAAACAACGTAGGCTTGAGAAACATTACCCATTCTGCTCCAAAGTGCCTTCAGTGGTATAAAATGATGCCAAAAGCAACAAAATAAACAAAAAAAAATAAATAAAATAATATTTAAATAAAAATTTAACTAATAAATAACTACGATGGCCCTGAAGTGCAAACCACAACAACAAATTGAGAATTACAAAAGCAGAATCACAACAACAAATTGAGAAACGCAAACACAAAAGCAGAATCACAACAACAAATTGAGAAACGCA
>JBBIGC010150046.1:0-18409 GCA_037576955.1 Lepidarchus adonis | reverse complement strand
TGAGCCAAAGTGGACTTCATGGGAGACGACCAAGGAGGACACCATTGTTGAAAACAAATCATAAAAAAGCCAGACTGAAATTTGCCAAACTACATGTGGACAAGCCACAAAGATTCTGGGAGAATGTCCTATAAACAGATGAGACAAAAATTGAACTTTTTGCCAACGCACATCAGCTCTATGTTCGCAGACGATGCACACAAAGGGATGTATTCAGTGGTATAATTAATAATAAAATTGATCATAATAATAATAATAGAATAATGTAGTAGTAATAACACCACCACCAATAATATTATATTATTATTCTATTATTATTAATCTATTTATTAATAAATGTGTTTGCTCTGTAACAATCCATGAACAATATTGTTTTGAACATATAATTTCATTTTTATTGTTATATCAAATAAGGTGTGTGTGAGAGAGAGACAGAGAGGCTGGGGAATTCCATATAAGTCTTTTATCTCATAATTGTATATATAATCTTTTTTCTTATTGGGTTCATACACATTTCTCTTACAGGTGTAAGACATTTAAGTATGTTTTCATCATTTTATGTACTTCTTTAACTCTCTTAGATTTAGAACTTCATTATTAGACTTATATTACTCGTTTCAACTTCATATTGCTGATGTTAAATGCTATAATATCAAATGCCATATTAAAGTACCATAATGTTAATATTGCTGTGTTGGTTGTGCAACATTTCTACTTTTCAAGAATAATTATGAGATTAGGCTGTTATTATTTAGCTCACATGCCTCAATTCTTTCATGGAATGCATTCTATCAAATTTGTGTTCTGTGTAAAATTTCTTCTAAAAGGTCTAAAATAACAGTAGAGTCAACTCTCCATGTAAATCCAGTGGTGAGATCCAATTTTAAAGCAATATTAGCAACTATTGCTTATTGTGTAATAGACATGTTACTTTTTTCTTTTTATTATTACAGCATTTGGTTAGATTTTTAAACATTTTGTTGTTTGTCTCTGGCAGCTTTTTAGTGGGAATGGGAGCACAGCAGTGGGCTCTCAGTCATGGAATTCCTCCATGTCCTTCAGAGAAGATGGCGTCCAGTGAGTATTTTAAATATATGTTTTGTGCACTTGTCTTTCTGTCCATCTACACTTTTTCTGAAGCTGTACAACAGAACTGAACATTAAAGACAAGGGAAGTTAAAAGGGTTAAGAATATATTCATTGAATGCAAAGCTTTCATCTGTGCATTCCAAGTTTTTTAAAGCAGCTCTTTGGTGGCTTGTTTGTTTTGTACATGTTATTTCTTTTGTAATTTTTACAGACAGTTTACAGGTTAATTACATATGACGCTACACTGCACACAGAGGAGTTTATTGCTCTCGCCCACATGCGCACCTGGGTCTATCAGACCACATGCCTATGCCAATTCAAGTAAATTTTATTTGTATAGTGTTTGTCACATAGAAGCTTTACAGAATTTACAGAATCCTGGTCCAAGCCCCTAATTAGCATGAGCAAAAGAGGCAAAACTCACTCAAATATAGGAAGAACCCTTGGGAGGAACTGAGGCTCAGAAGGGGAACTCTTCTGGTCAACACCGGAGAGTGATCGCAGATAGAGAATATAAATAAATAAGTAAGAACTAAGAGTGTCAATGAGTCCAATTCGAAGAGGCGCTTGCAGTTCCTTGTGTACAAGTGGGCCTTTGAGTTAAGATCAGGTAAGTGGTTCTGTCCATATAGGCTTTCCTCAGTAGATGTGAGAAGGTACATCATGTCAGCATTGGTCTGTATCACCATGATCCGGGCAGCAGAGTGGAACTGGATCACTGGTTCTTCAGAGTAGCTCTTCAGGCAGTGAGTGAGTGTGTGGCTGGCTGGCTTCTCTTATCAGCAGTGGCGGTCTGTTTGTGATTAAAGTGCATTCTTTCTTAATGATATTTATTACAGTTCATTTTAATAATCCTAAGGTTTGACAAATTTCTCTCTGATAAGCATCTAAGAATGCTTATCAGGTGAAGCTATGCTTCACATCTTGGCCATTCTCTCAGTCAGTTTTTATACAGACGATGTTGATACCAGTAAGAAGGTGATCTCTTGATGACTTTGAGAATTTGAAGGAATCCCTAGACTGGAAATTTGCTAAAAAGCTTGCTGGCTATGCAAACATTGTATATCATAAAAAACTAAAGATTATTTAAACTTATATGGACTTGGGATATTATGTTGTTAGCTTGGATTTACTCATTGCCTCCAAAATGCTCATCTTGCTCCTGTGTGATATTGGCTCTTTACCTTCTTTAGTACTTTTTGTTTGGACTAGTTGGCCTGACTGACTGTATATCATTTGTCTCTGTGTTGATTGATTGTGTTTTCTCTTGTTATTATTTTTGTTCTTTATTATTAGTTTCTATTTTTTGCCTCTGTAAAGCAATGTTGGGTATGAGAAATGCACTATAAAAAAAAATATATATTATTATTGTTATTAGTAGTATTATTTTTATTGTTATTATTAAGTATAATATAGCGAAGGCTTTATGAGCAGCAGGGATAACTAAGTAAAATATCATGCTTGGGTTAAAAAAAAATCTACAAGGCAACTAGTACCATCCAGTCATTATTGAATTGACAGCTGTCTTTACAGCCTCAAGTAGAAATATAATTTGAGCAATTTGTATGTTTACAATCCTTTATTTGCAAATATTTGAATTTATTTTGTAATGTTCAACCTGATGGATGACAACTACCATAAACATTAAAAAAGAAACTGCATCAGAGTTTGCATGGCTATTTTGAGGAGCTGTTGCACATGTTATATAATGAGAATAGTTCTTTAATGTGACTTTGTTTTGTGCAGAATTCATTTCTCCTTGCACACACACAAATATTTTTCCTACTGTACAGCCCTGGACCATCTCCCCATGTAAAACTATTATCACCTGAGTAGTATTAATCTGTTGTGAAATACTGAGGCTTGTTTTTGATATTTCTCAGGATTTAGCTTATCAGCCTACAAAAGAAACAAACGGAAGATGGAACTAGCAGAGAAGATAGAGACGGAAAATCGTTTTTTGAAAAGACGTCGAGCTTCAAGTGGAACTGTGAGTACAAATTTCCAAAGGCACACACAATTTATACAGAAGTTCCTCAGTTTCTTTGATGTATTCTGATTTTATTGCAATATTTGGTAATACAAAATTCCCACAGAATTCCCGGCATTCCTAGAAAATCTTATGAGTACATTTTAACAGAATGATTTATTCACCTAAGTGGATAGTCATGAAAGTGACTATTTGTCATTGTGAACACACCACCGCACACAGTGCACCACAACAAAATGTGTCCTCTGCATTTAACCCATCGCATGTGCACACGTGGGGCAGCAGGCAGCCGTCAACAGCAGCGCCCAGGGAGCAGTGAAGGGGGGATGGTTCCTTGCTCAAGGGTTACATCAGTGATACCTGGGCTGGGACTTGAACCTGTGACCATCTGATCCCAGGGGCAAGGTCCTAACCACTAGATAGCACAACTTCCTGCTATACTGGTGAATAAATATATGACACACAGACCGAATTCTCTTTGTAATTCCTCAAAATGAGAAAGACAGAGAACACAGCTGTGATACGAGACAAACGGTTGTTAAACTGTTGCCCATTTGTGTGTTTCCAATGACACTATGATTATTAATATGTGTAAACACCACCTACATAACCGCAAGTTAAGGAGGGTTCCCAGGAGGAATCCGTTTCTTTGATTTGTTTGAAAATGTATCATTATGCAAGTAACACTTATGGGGCTGTAGTATTCTTAATTTTCTTTTATAGTTACAGCATTTTAACTTTTCCAGCCTTATTTGGTGTTGCTGCACATGGCATGGTACTGCAAGAAATACAAAGTGGAATTTTTGCCCATTCTTGATTCATACGGCTGGAAAGCCAGTCAAGAACGGGCAGAATGAGGGCTGGTATTTATTTGTTGAAACTTTTACACATCACCTAAATGGCAACATAGAGTACGTCTCACTAAAATTATAGTATATAGTGGCTTCAGAAAGTAAGCCAATCAGAAAGTGATTTTCTCTTGTGTTCTGTGTACGATGCCCTCCCTACCACATTACATCTACACACATGGGTGCTGAGAGAATACCCAAACTGTACACTCTACTGTCAATAAGGGACACTGGGACATTACTGTCAGGGTGCAAAATAGTCCTTACCCAAGGATGGTATAGGTGGTGCCACAGCAGTGTACTTCTATCTCTGGCGAGTCATGCAAAAAAGATAGTCGCCTCGATCAAGCAGGCCATTCTCCAAGTCCAGGAGGGTTGCTGTAGGGATGAGACTTAAGTTCCCAGAGGTGGTGCACACAACCTTTTGTCCAGACTTAGTTTTGTGGTCTACTGAGGGCAGGAAAATCAACTTGGTTGAGCTGACGTTGCCCTGTGAGGAGGGATGTGAAGAAGCCCACTGGCTTGTTAGTAAAGACTGACTGTACTGGGACTACAGCCAGTCTTAAATAACTAGTGTGCCTTAAAATTTGAGTTAGTAAATACTCAGTTTGGAGTATTTTCTAAATGTTTGTAAAAAGATGAGAAGTTTCATGCTAAGATAAGATCTATTCTTCACAGGTTAACATTACATGATCACTTTCTAGTTTCCCCAAAGCATAAACACAACAGCAGTTTAACCATACAACATTTGTTCTGACGGTATGTTGTTAAGCTCAGAGTAAAAAGTTGAAATCCCACATGTTGAGACACAATTGAGTTGTCCTCTAATTGGAGCATGAAGGGAAGATTCAGACGTATGGACGTCCAGGTTCTGGGCATTTCATCTGGTTTACAGTGCAGGAACCTCTATTTCAATTCTGTATAGTCCACGGAGCACATCAGGTTACATTTCACTGCTGGTCATACTTGTATAACCTAGTATGTGACAAATAAAGCATCTTGAAATTTGTATATTTTTTCAAAATACATTTTAGCTGCACAGTGAAAACATTGGAATTAAATTTTCTGAAATAGTGTTGGAGGAAAGAACCTCCTCTCACACAAAAAATATGGATTGCCAGTGAGAAAGCATTGTCCTCTGCTCCAACCCCTTGTGAAAGGCAGGTTGTCTAAACTCTGAGTAAAGGACAGGAGGAACCAGCTTTTATAACTTTCTGGTAAAAGCACACAGGACTTTTGATTGGCCCAAATAGCTAGCGAGGTGGATGGGCTAATTTGTTGACATTCCAGGAAAGAACAGAGAGAGACTGCTAGCACTGATAAACAAAATATAGACTGATAGCAACTTATAAACAAAACTTTGTTTACACTTTAGATGCACAGGTGGCTAAGTTAACATTTCAAGGGCAAATGCAAAGCATCTATTGTTATTAAATGGTCGGACGCATGCGCAACGTGTTGTCACTAGTCAAAACAAAGTGTTTTCTTATAAAGGCTTGGGCCGGTTGGGTGGAGCTATGTAAGTCGTGAAGGTAGGACACTGGATCATGTCTTCTCTCACCCAACGCTGCGGGCTCTTCTGGGAAAACTTCAGTATCACATGATGGTTCATTTGTTTAATGTAACTGCTGAGAAACTGTGAGTAAATATTCTTCTGTTTTTAATATCAAATGCTCTTCTGACTCATTCTTTGTGTGGAAAATCATTATTTAGATAAAAGATATCACTATATCATGAACCGTATAACACATAATATTGTAACACTGTCATACCTTATGTACACAGATAATTATAATCGTTTGTACCATGAAGTGAAGAACTGGCATAAAGTCAGTGGGTCACTGGACATGTGAGCTAATAAACACAAATTAAAACTTCTAATTAAATGCACTTATATTAGTAAGTTATTAATATGAAATTTAATCTACACTACATTAAAAGAGATGCGTCTGGTTGTACAATGTACAATGAAAAAAACACCCTGTAAAATTACAGTAAACTACTGGCATATGTAGTAGCCAGTAGTTTACCATATTTTTACAGTATCCTTACTGTATTTTTTTTTTTTAAATAGTTAAATAATGTAAAATGTTACAGTATAATGCATAGTTTACAGTAATGTACTGGCACCTGTAGTCATCAGTTACTGTATTTTTACAGTATTAATGCTGTATCTTTTTTAACAGTTAATTACGTTGTTTGTGTGTGGGGGGTTTGGTACTATTTAATGGTACTATTTAATCCTGTAGTACATTTTCCGGAATAGTATACACTAATAACTGTTTTCAACATTACATTAAACAGACCAAAAAAAAATCAGCATAAACATTTTCACCAACTAATTTTATAGCATATGTTTTAAATAACAATGAGTCCATGAAGTCTAAGGACTCCAGACTTGAGATCTAAATATGATCACCTTTGCTGTCCTAAAAACGCATAACTAAAATGCAAAACACAAAAGACAATCCTTCAAGTGACATTTTTATGGAACAGTCAGCAAATGCATAAAACAAACAATCACTTTAACTTAAAGTAAATAAAATAAGTGATAATGGTGACTGTCAATGTATCTTCAGAGAGAGGCTGGATCACCACTCTAGTTTTAAAGATTTAATAGGACAGAGAGAAAGAGAGAGAGCTTTACAAGTTAAAAGTTAGGTTGTAGAGAGAGTGATTTTCTTCTTCGAAGCAGGCCCCAAAGAGCTGGTTAAGCAGGAGAAGACCAGGTGTTTGGAAGAATCTGAGCACAACAACAGTTTTTGATACAGAGTTTTCATACCAGCATAGACTGTGCATTATTCTGAGCTGCTTCAAACTGAAATCATTGCAAAAACCTGTTCTGAAACATAAGCAATGTCCTGGTGGTTGATATTCACCTGCCCTGGCCAACAGCTCACTATGTGAGAACGAGTGAAAGAGAAAGTGAGAGGAGAGAGAGAAATGAAACAATTAGAGGGCAGAAAAACATACATCAGAATCAGGTTAGCGACATACGACAATAATTTGTTCTGACAGTCATTAAGTTGATGTGCTCGTTAGTCGCTCGATACAATAATTACTGTAAAATATAACATAAAAGTACCATAACTGTATACCATAGCATATAACATAAAAGTAACATAACCTTAACTAATCTTAAGGAAGTACCAATTAGTGAGCTTGTTTATCAGAGTGGCAACATGTGTTTACACACAATTTTCCACCGCTGATCTTTGTTCCCCTTGCAGTGTTAATTCTGATAATGCATCTACCCCCCCCCCCAAAAAAAAGAAATCAAGCACTCAGTTAATTTAGCATGAGATTATAACTAATTGTAAACATAGTAACATTTTAAAATTTTCTTTCACAAAAGCTATTTATTTAAATGCATATTACATTACATCTTACCTTAAAAACGGATAATTAGATGTCAAAACCTTAATGGATAAAACTAAATCACAGAAAGGAGTTGAAGAATGAACTATATTCACCTAGGAGCCGGGTCTGGTTATTTCTCTTAACTGATCGCTTTAGGCCAGCAGCCATGAAATTAAGTTTTTGTTATGAAACATAAAAGAATGAAAAAATATTGATATGTGTCAGAAACAAAAATGACTTTTTTCTCCAGTATTTTCTCTTACAAATGATGATCTGCTGAACAAAAAGATTGATTTCTGTTTTGCATTTCAGTATTTCTCATGTCATGTCATTACTCAGTGTAGTATTAGTATTAGTTTATAATACGATAAGCTATTAGTTATTGTAAATTATACGACTTACTTTGGGTGTTTATTCCAGTTATACACATTGAGAGAAAAACCTTTCTGATGCACTCAGAATTTGTTTTTAGGTTGAATTATATAAATGAAGCAACAAATCATAAACAAACTTGTTACTCATTGACAACTTATTTTAGAATTATGTACAGGTTAGTTCTGAATAACAGAATTATATGTTCCAGAGACATTACTTCTGAATGAACTCCTGTGTCTTAGTCACGTCATCTTGGTACTGAAGATTAAAAACATAAAACATGACAACACTGCAGCAATGACATAGATAAATGACATTTGCTTGACATTAAACATTTCAAACTTACTCCCAGTATTTGCTTCGAACACGTGAGCTAATGCTAATCAGACACTAAGCTCAGCCTCATTTTACTCATCTTAAATTACATCACAAACTGGGTAACCAGACTCACCAGTACAATTCAATCTCTCAGTACAATGCTGCTTATAGTTTTTTTACTATTCATCAAAAGAAGATGAATGATGCTGGAAATAACTATAACTATAAATGTGGCATGTGGCTCACTCCTCTACCATGGAAAAATGCTGCATTATGAATTGTAAGATAGTTTGTTGTTAGAAGTCAGCCTCTTTTTAGCCCCCATAAAGCATCAGATTGTACAGAATTTTACTGTATTCTGGAAAAACAGAACATTACTGTATGAGTTTGGCCATATTTTTTACAGCAAAATATCTGCATTGATTTTAAGCTAGTGTCACTTGACGCGCAACTGAACAAAAATCAAGAGTTTTAAATATGATGTATTATCAGTTCAGTATTAATATAAATATAATAATAATATACATAATGCAATTTAAATGTGTCTGGTTTGTGGCTGTGCCATGTATTAACACATTTCTGTATGTTGAGTGAGTTAGTTGACATGGGAGCTATTTGACAGAAAATGCTGCGGCGTTATTTCAGACGGTAGTTTGTAGACGGTTCCTGAGTGAAGGCCTTGCCAGTGTATTAGAAATATAATAGTTTGGCGGTTATGTGCCGCATCCGCTGTACAAATGGACGAATCATTCAGGAATGGCGCGGGTGCGTCACAGCAGCTGAAAGAGAAAGTAGAAGAGAGTAGCGCTGATCTCTTCTGGTAGAGAAACGCACAGATTTTCATTCTACATGGAGTTCAGCTTCAGCAGCTCCTGTTTCCCACGCGCCTTTAGAGGAGAGGAAGCTTTGGAGAAGGAGAAGCGCTGAGATCAGCACAGATGAGAATACGGATGTGGACGGAGCCTTCTGTCCGTTTGTTTTGTCCGTTTTCTGGAAGTTTCTAGGGGTGGGGCACTGCGGCAAAGTTGGTTTGATATTCGCGAACACTTCCTTTTCCACTGAAGACGAAGAAGCTGAGATCAGCACAGATGAGAAGAGCAGAGTGAAGGTAAAATTCTGAGTTTCTCTACATGGACTAAATGAGAAGGGAAACACTTCTGTACTGTACAATAAAATAACCAAACTTATATCGGGGTGGGGCACTGCGGCAAAGTTGGTTTGATATTCGACATTCGTTTGATATACGCGAAAACTTCCTTCCCCACTAATAAACGACACGTGTCAGATTAAACACATCCACGGGATAATTAATACTTTTTTAATACTGAGGTCCAGAGTTGCTGTATGGTTGTTTTAACAGGGGAGAACCAAATATGATGGATATTAGGTGTTAATGTAGGCAACGAAGTATGTGTGATATCTGAAATCATTCCAGGTACATAATGACATCAACATCTAGTTTTATTAGTACTGAGGTCCAGAGTTGCTGTGCAGATTTACCAGAGGAACCAAATATCCTGAATATCAGGAAATAATATTTCCCTTAAAATGTGGGTAAAGAAGCATGTAAGATGCATGATGCACATACCTGTGCATACAGTAGATCGTCACGCATATAATCTTACATGCGAGACTACCGTTTTCACCAAGAAATGCTGTATCTCTATCCAGCGATTTAATAATTACCATTAGTATCTGTAAAAATAAAGACACATCGAAAAGGCAGGTGATGTTTTAAACTATGTGGCTTGTTTACCTCAGCGGCTTCGTAGAAAGACATTAGAATGACAGAGAAACGGTCTAACTAAAGAGAAGCCCTCTAGCGCTAATGTAGCAGGTGACGTCATGATTGCGAATCAGCGCGCGACAGGGGGAACAGGGGGGAACTGAATTTCCCGTAACACCTGCTGTGCTGCGTTAGGGACCGTCAATGCAAAAGCCTACAATAATAACCCATTAAATCTATTAATATCTTCCACGATGTGACTTTGTGGTGTCAGACCAAGTCTAATACCTTCAGACTAATATTCCTCAAATACCACAAGGAACATTTTTTGAAATATTACCATTTTTTGCAGTTATTTTACTACCAAATTGATCAATATAATTTATTAATCTCTTTAACCATGTCACCTTATGGTGTCAAACCAAGGGTACTATATACAGACTAATATTCCTCAGATACCACAAGACTTGTTTTTGGAAATATTGTCTTTGTTTATTTTTGGTCAATTTTTAAATACCGAATTGATCAATAAAATCTTTATTTATCTCTTCAACCATGTCACCTTTTAGTCTACTATATACTGACTAATATTCCTGAGATACCACAAGTCCTGTTGAAGCACAGTGATTAATGTCACTCACCGAGAATGCTTGCTTTCGAAAGATCTCTTAAGTCTAAAAGAAATAGACCCCATCATCCCCAAATAATTTCTTGTATGTTTACTTAAACTATTTAAATCACAATTTCTTCTTTAACATTTGAGCAAGTGCCAACCAAATTCACCACACAAGTCACTCTGCTAATAATGCAACTTCACACGGATCACTGGGTCATCCCAAAAAGAATGCTTCAGAGCACTTTTTCCGGATTTTCAAAACTTTTTAATGAACAATAATTGTGCAACATTGCTGTAATATAAAAAAAAACATTTTTCTCAACAAAACAAAATACTTAATCAAATAAATATATGAAGCAACAAAACAATTAAAACAATTTACTATTTAACAGTGCTACATGTGTGTACACAACACACATTGCCAAGACAGATGTTGTCTTGGTTGAATTCCTGCAGTAATGCAGCAGTCATGATGCCACCTTTTACACCTGTCACATTGAGTCTGAAAAAAGATTTTAGAATAATCACTTAGCAAAATGTCTGAAAATGTATTCATGTACTTTTTTGTGTTTTTGAATAATTATAAGTGTTACATTGAATATTATCTAATTTATTTAAAAATCTAAACAATTACAAGATATTATAGACCATAATGTAATAAAATAGTAATAGATTAAGTAAAATTATTTTACCCAGTCAAGTACTACAGCATCTGCCTCTGTGCTTTGTGGAAAGTCTTTAATCCCACAAGCAGAACAGTATTGCTCTTTTGGTTCTAAAAAAAACAAAACAATATACAAATGAAATATACTTCTAATTAAATGATACAATAATGCGAGTGACATTTCAGGTTGCACTGCAGGGCGGCTAGCTGAACAGTCTCATTGGGACATATTACCTGAGGCAGATAACACAGTCTCTGCCATTTTTGCCCTGAGCTTTCTTATAGAACTGTCTGTGGGATCAATGTCCAAGAATGTAGGAATGTGGGGAAACTGTTCAATCGTCTGCCTCGCCATCTGTAAGATTGACCAATATCTTTGATTAAAACAGAAGGCTTACATCATAACACATTACAGTTTGGTGAAACCCACTGTTTCTTGTGAGTACCTGCATCACAAAGACTCCACAACTGGTGCCATCACTTTGGACAGTGTGGTGAACTGTTCCTGGCTTCCACTTGATATTAGTCCATTGTTGCTTGCCAAGTCTGTTTAGGCACATTCTAAAGTAATCTCTGAAGACAGTGATTATTAACATGTAATTTATAAATTCTTGTTACAGATCCATTAATTTTATGTTACGTTTAAATAATTGTACTTGTATCTTTGTGCAGCTTTTCTTAAGTCCTCAAAGTTCTTTTCAGCAAATGCAGGATCAACTACAAATACTTGACCAGAGAGGCCATGAAGATACTGTAAAACAAAAAACCACAAAGTTTACTTATATCTATAAATCTATTTACAATTTAGCTTTAAGACAACTATTGAATATTGTAATGGTGCAGGGTTGATCGCCATTGGCTGGGTAGCAGGTGCATCATGGGAGATTGGTTAAATGCCACTGTTTATGCCGTTTTATGGCTGTTCTGAGTGTTCTAGCTAGTAAAGCTGCATTGTGGATAAACTGTGTTATGCTGTGTTTGTGTTAGCAGGCTGAGGGTGATTTCTCAGACCTACCAGAAGTGTGATTGATACACAGAGTGATGGCTTGCCAGGTCTGAGCATTCGCCATCATGCCTCGCTCACGGGTTCATGCTTGTGTGCATCCTAGCCTCTAGGGGACGCACCGGTACAGGTTAGCCTTTTTAAAGGCTGGTAAAAAGCAATTAAAACCTGGCCAGCTTGCTGGTTCAAAGAGCATAACTTGTGTGCAAGTGTGTCATTGGTGGCTCTCTCTCACAAGACAACTGCTACAATATAATATAGTTAAAGCTGATTTATTATTTAACATTGTTCTTTAGGGCATTCATATACTAACACAAAAAGTAGATGCTTTGACAATGTCTACATGAAGGTGAATGTATGAGTTGCCTATTTAAGTTATAAGCTATGGAGAAAGGTTTAGATCGGGGTGGGCAATCTTATCCGCAAAGAGCCGGTATGTATGCAGGTTTTTGGGGTAACCTTTTGTTTAGCTTTTAAAACCCAGGTGTGTGGATTCTTTGGCCAATCAGTTCTTTAATTTGTAATATAATTAGGGAGTTGCAGCAAAAACCTGTAAATCTGAAATGATATAAGGTAATATGTTTAAGCAACTTTTCTGCATTGGAAAATATACTCACATTTCTCAAACCTTGTCGAACCACCTGTTCTCTTTTACCTGTTATGTAGTGTTCTAGTTGCAGTAGATGGTCCTCTTTATCATGCTCATTTAAAATGGCTCTAATGTAACATTCCATGGCCTGACAGTGAGAAAATACATTTTCAAATAGGGTCACACCATGTCACGATATAAACAGTACAGCATTTAAAATATTGCCACCCAGATTTCCCAAACCATTTAATTCAATGACTCACTTCTACTATAAGATATACAATATGTATATCTTACCTCACCAGTCAACAGCTCATGTTGGCGAAATGTCAAAAAGTCTGCATGTCGCAAAATGTATTGGAATTTTCTGTCCGGCGATTTTGTTACAGAAACAACCATTTCTGAGTTCACAGATTTCCACAGGACCTGTACCTGAGAAGG
The DNA here is from genome assembly GCA_037576955.1 of Lepidarchus adonis. Lineage (NCBI taxonomy): Eukaryota > Metazoa > Chordata > Actinopteri > Characiformes > Lepidarchidae > Lepidarchus > Lepidarchus adonis. The sequence goes on along the minus strand of JBBIGC010150046.1, from coordinate 5,390 downwards.
ATGCAGTGACACAGTGTAATGTGCTGGCGAGGGCCCAGCACGAATATTTAGAATTGGTATTCCAAATGCAGAGGCGGACAGTAAGGAAATTGACAAAAGAAAACTAGAACTGGCCAAAAATAAATGAATAAATAACCAAAGGCAAACGCTCCTCTCCCAGACCCACTCAAGCCCTCTCTTTCACAGAAGGTCTAGGCAAGGCGCGAACCCCGGTCCTCCGCGGCCGAGGCCAGTACCCTACCACTGAGCTAAGCTTCCGCTGACTATCTGGCGAGAGAGGCCGGGCTAGAGAGGAGGGGCGCGCCGGAGAACAGGCGGAAAAAAAACCCAAACCCACCGCTATTAGGGAATAGCGGTGTGAAACAAACGAAAACCAACGCAAAACCCACCGCGTCTGAGCAGGGGGAAACGCAGGCAAAGTGGTGGGAAAACACCCAAAAGCCAACGCCACTCACACCGCGACTGAGCGGGGGGGAAACACAGACAGACAGTGTGGGGCAGAGAGGAAAGTATGGCAGACTATTGTGATCGGGGATGGCCTGAATGATCTCACCAGCGCACACAAAGGAAAACCCCAGAAGTGGGTAGGAAAAACTCAAAAGAACGAGTACGAGGAGACCTCTGAGAAAGAACACGGAAGTGCTCTAGAGGTCCAGCTCGTGAATGTGAAAGACAGAGCGAGAGCGACCAAAGGAAGGAGCTGTCTCGCTCGCTCAGCAATTGCCGGCTGGGAAAGTTTAGCCTGAGAGATATGGCACACACACTACAAGCACCCTAGCGAACAGAAGCTTGCGAGCTCGACGTGCAACGTCTCTGACTCACTACCAGTACCGGCTGGTCCGAAAGTTTCGCTGTGAATACTACAACAAATGGACCAGCATTGGTCTGAGCGCTGGGAGCATCTTTATACCTCACTCCCAGGTGGACCTGATTACCGCTGATAGCGCCTCGCCGCTGACCCCCCCTGGTCAGCTGCGGTACTACCGCGGCAGCCCTACTTGCTCTGGTAGACCGTCTGTCCCTATCGGCCTGGAGGAGTGCTACAGGGGTTTGACGGCGTGCGCCCCTCTGGCGAGGAACTGCAGGGTCACGGCAGCACGCGCCCTTTACACACAGGATTATTATAAGAATTTGCTGACAATGCAGTACTCTGCTTTCTGCATGTATCTATTCAACACTTTCTTTTACTGACTGCATTTTAATGTGTTTTGAAATTGGTGACACTAATGTGACACTAATTTCTTTATGTATTTTCTTAATTTTCTCCCATGTGCTTCGGATTTTGATTTGACCTGGTGTGCAGGTAAACTTCCAACTCTGTCTACCCTATATTGATATCACATATCACTCTAATATATTCATCATTCTTCATTAATATATTCTTATCTCTAAAATATTTCTCAATATTCATCTCCCTCCTTGGATTCATCCTCATCTCCCTCAGTGATATCTTTATCATCATCATCCTCTCTCCATTACATATCTTGGCTGTTTGGAATTTCCAACCTCTCAATCTCTACTGTCTTGTTCTAGGATGGAGCACATTTCCATGACACAATTTAGTTAACAAAGCACACGTTATTAGCAGGTATAGCTGGATATGGTTAAATGGAATAACATGTTGAATATCATGCCTCCAGATGAAGGCCTGACAAATGAAGAAATAAAGCTTTGGAAATGCACTAGCCGTCTTGCATTTGTGTTTGCACCCCTAGTGAGGAACTTATTTTTTTTAATTTAGGAGAGTCAGAGTGTCTATTAATAATATGCAACTAATCTCTGTAAAATTCCAGCAAAATAAGCAACAAGAAAGAAACACTGAGAACATATAAAATAATACCTGTTCTGCAGGGCCCTCTGCTTTAATTTCTTTCTTTTTGGATTGGTCATCAGAAAGTAGTGCCGCTTTTTCCCCTTTACTTTTGGGTTTAACATAGGGCTGGCCGATATGGAAAAATATATATCACGATATATTTCTTAATTTTGGTCGATACGATATAATTCCGATATCGATATGGACAATATTAAAAAGCCTCAGAAAAAAGTCTATAATACCTCCAGGCTCCTCCTAATTAAATGATATAATTAAAAAAAAAATAAAAACAGTACCAAAAGAAAAGTTCTTTTTTTATTTGTATTTATCCTTTACAAACAAGAAATGTGAAATAAACTATTAAATAAATTAAACTCTCAGACTCAATAATAATAACAATAATAATATATTTACATTTAAAGTAGAATAGGCTGACTATTCATATAAATGAAACAACAAACAAACTGCTTCAGCCAAGATAAAGAAACAAAAATAGTAAAATAAAGAGTGAGCAACAACAAAAACACATTGCTCTGGACGGAACATTGTTGAGTGTTGATGACACCCTATGACGGGCTCTAGACATGCCTCATCTTCTGACTCTTAGTATGTTCTATCGGGTGGAACTGCTTCAAATGGTGGAACAGATTTGATGTGTTCCCGCTGCTAGTCGGCACAACTGTCCGGCACATTCTGCAGAGAAACCGAAACCTGAAGTTTATCAGAACTTAAAAAGCAGAACCACTTCCACACCACTGAGTTAGTCTTTTTTTTATCAACTAGTTCGTCTGCTTCTTACTTGTGGAAGCTTGTTCATCCACATCTGTATTGAGGTCAGGGGTAACTCATTTTGTTGCTAAAACTTTCCGCGACGGAGCTTAGTGAACTACTGCTGAGGGCTGGCAGCGTGTCTGTGATATACGTCATCACGCAATTCTGTTCTGCTCTTTCTGACGAGTGAGCATTGAACGTCATTCAGTGACAAATGAGAACGCTCCTAACCAGCGACGTATCTGTATTTTACTTGTTAAACGGATAAGTTATTATGGTCAGCTACTTTTCTGTATTTCTTTCATTTTATCTACAGTTTTACTTGGTTCATTAGCCGCAGAGTGAGTGTGTAAACCACACACTGAACTATTAAAGAAGCAAGGCGCTCATATCCTGGTTTGCATAGTTTGGCTTGCTGTTTATTTATATCATGCACTTCGAAAGCAAACATATAAAGAGAACAGTACAATATTGTTACGTGCCGAGGCACGTACTGCTGTTTGTTCTGTGTGTGTGTGTGTGTGTGTCTCCCGTTTTCCACCGGATGCATCTGCATTGCAGCCGCAGCTAATTGCCACCAGTAAAGTCAATGCATCAGTTTACACCAGATCTGATGCGTTGTGTCTCCGCTACGTCTCTGTTCCGTCACATCTCCAGCAGAGATGCGCATCAAGTCTAATTTTGACGGATACAGATCAAGAACGCAACACAGCGCATGCGCCAACTCCAGACAACTCCGTCACAACATGGACGACGAGAAGTTAATTTTGGAGGTGAAGAAACGTCAGATTTTATACGACCCCAGACATCCTTTTTACAAGGATAATATTAGCAAGGAGAAGCGTGGAGTGAAACTGCATTAGTCTTGGGATTTGATTTAGTCAGAGCCAATAAGAGAAAGTAGTTCATCCATCTGCTCTGCCGTCATTCCAAAATACTGATGATGTCGTCGGCTCCAGCATCAGTTCTGCCACAAGATGGTGAAAATCTCCTGCTGTCTCAATCGCTGGTTGAGGGGATGAACCCAATACCGGGTACTTCTTCCACCTCCTCTGTAGTTCAAAAAGGAGAAGAAATGCAAGTGTTCTCCTTCTGCTGAGAGGCATTTTATATTTAAACAAAAAACTCCATAAAGTGAATCAGTGTCATTCAAATGTGGACTTTAAATGCTGAACACACTAAACACAATTAAACTGAGCAACAAGGACAATGTTCACTGGGAAGCACTAATAAGGTTTGTAGTGCGCAGAAATCAGCAAAACAAATGCCGTAGGTTTACCCATGGTTGTTATTGCGTTATGACGGATAAATTCTGCTGGTCTCAGACGCCTTTTTTTGCCGAATTGAATTCTTTACAATAGCAAACCTTTGCTCAACATGACAATTAGTGTCCCTTGTTTTGCCAGATTTCTTCAGGTCACCAAGCATAACACCACTCCAGAGGGAGAATATTCCCATATAATTGTCTAATAAGACATTGACAATTCCTGGACAATGATATGGATTTTCCTCAGAAAGCTCTTTTTCCTCTGTGAGGACTGTGGTTTTGACATCATTTAGGATCTTCCAGAATTCTGTGGAATAAGGGGATCTGCCCATAATTGTCTTTGCTGACCTCCTTTCACTTTCATCTTCCCAGAATTCTGATCACTCTACATCTGTTTTATCCTCCATGTCCAGTGTTTCTTTTTTGATTAGAGCCTGGAGAAATTCAAGGCTGGCCCTTGCTTTTGTCCTCATTTGAGTTGCAAGTAAAACAACACAAAAATGTCAGAAAATGTTACAGGCAGCATCCAAATTGACTGTGTTCTGTAGCCCTGCAAAAACAAAAGTATAAAAATCCAGAATTCCGCAGTCATTAGTCTTCCTGCCTATACTGCACATTGCTGCTTTGATAATGTGGGCAGAGCAAAGACGCAAAACTGTGAATGCCTTTATCTCTGCCCATGGCTTGCGCTTCTTTGCAATTGCATAGGTTCTTTCAAGGTTTGCAGTGATGATCTCTCTGTTGAAAGCTAAAAGTACAGCCTGTATTAGGGCCCAGCTATAATCGGTCTCCACCTGATGCACTCCAAGATTGGTGTACTTAGTTAATTTCAGCAGAAACTGCTTTAACCAGAATGCTAATGGAGGTACTGAATGCTCAATTGAAAGCATCTCAGAGACTGGCAGTGGAGGAGCACCCCTACCTTTTCCAGGTAATGTCAATGAGTAATACAGAACTATTCTGCTTTGTTCAGGTATTTTTGACACAACACCTGCTGTAGCATCTAGATAGAGAGAAACAGTTTTTTTTTCCTCTTTAGGTGTTGCACCAAGATGCTGATGCCAGTCTCTGTGTATAGGTGCTGAATGTATCCTGGGATGTCAAAAAAGTTGGTGTCACATTCTTTAATAATGGACTGTGTGAGATGCAATTCCATAAAAATGTTTTCATGCACCTGTTCACTCTTCCTAAGTTCAGCTCTAATTACTTTAAGAACATTTTTATTCAGGCTTTTTGTGATGTTTCCTGAGACCAGTTCTGGTGTTGGTAATGTCCTTAATCTTCTATAGTACTCATTACTTACTCTGTGGTGGACTGCTCTAGCTATTTTCCCTCTTCTAATGTTGCTTGCTGGCCTAAAGCAAGTGTCTGTTTTAAGGTGGCAGATTTTTCCACTATGTCCTCATTTACACAGCAGGTCTTGATGCTCAGTTCTGATTTGCTGCCTATATCTGATTTTTCCGACCTTCTGTTTACACGTGTTTTAAATTGTGACCCATATCCGATCCGCCTGTTTACAGTTGCTATAGCAAAGGGGCG
>JBBIGC010150038.1:0-18409 GCA_037576955.1 Lepidarchus adonis | reverse complement strand
TATAAATAAAATAAAATAAAATAAAAACAATAATAATAAAAAAACATATAAACATATAAATTATTTATGTTTTTTTTATTATTATTGTTTTTATTTTATTTTATTTATTTATATTTGAATATAAATATATATTTATATTATGAAACTGAGTTTTTATCAATGGGCAAAGAAGAATGAAAGCTAATGTCATCATCTACCAGTTATATAGAGTAGTGATGGCTTCTCTCCTGCTATAGCGATGGCCGTCAGAGCTCTGTTGTCACTAAAGTCTTCATCGTGGAGCAGGTTCCCTCTGCGCTGCAGGAGAATTCAGAGGAAGAGCAGGACGGGGACTTGTCTCTGAACTCTGAGCAACTCAAAAGTGTCTCCAAATATGTGAGTTGTACATCGTTTCAATAGCTTATCTTAAAGATATAGTTTGTGAATTTCCTCGAATTTTGAGCTAATATTTATAAGAATGTGGTTAACTTGAGCCTGGGTTTGTCTGGGACTCCGCCTGTGCTCCTACAGCTACATAGAAGACATCATTTACAACCATGATCGCCTCCACACCAGTGTTGGGTATATTACAGGAAATCCTACCATTCCACATAGAGAAGCAGTGTCCCAGATAAATAGGCTCAAAAACTGGGAATAGTCTCATAACATTGATGAAAACTGAAAAGTCCTTTGTGAAGGGCCTGGCAAAAACACGTATGTGCGTCTCAAGTCAGAATTGCTTGATGCTACAGTATTTAATTATTATTATTATTGTGCCCCAGTTGAAAATTAGTGTGGAAAAATCCAGAGTGAGTTTATCAATTTGGGCATAACAGTGGAAGAAGCAGAAGTAGGAGTATCATTGTATGTGCGTCATGAAATTTAGGTGGAATATAATTTGTAGAATGAGGTGATGTAATTAGAGGAGGAAACGGATGCTTGAATCACTATAAACGTCTGTATGAGATTGATGACCTCTTCAATAAAAGTCTTCAGCGTCAATCTCTTGACTCAAGCATGAATTTTTGACAATATAGAAATCTTAATTCATCTTTATTTTCAACGTCACCAGCTGTGTTATTTAATTTATCTTTATTTATGTGCTTTGTCTGAAGGAGAGTTCTACCAAAATCAAAATTCCCTCATAATAAAATGGTTAATATGTCCGGGCCGTTCAGGAAAGTTTGATGAGAACGTTTTTTAATGGATTTCTGACCAGTGATTACAATGGGAATCAGGCTGAAGTGCATCACAGATAGTTATTGCATAATATGGTTTTATTTATGCTGCCTGGTGCCTCAAATATGATATTTTTGCAATAAGGTCAGTTGAATAAAATGTCAAAGTCAAAACAAAGTTGTTTTCTTCCGTTTTATCACTATTTTTCCATAATTCGTATCAAGATCACACAATAAAAATAAAAATCTTTTTTTTCTGAGATCACAACACACTTTTGTAAATCAGTGTTTCATTCTGATTTCAGATCTGTGTTCAGTCACATCAACCTTCTGTGTTAGGAGTCATTTTATTTGACACTGTACCTTCATGTATAATGTATAAGCACCAAAGAAGCTGTTCAGTCTCTTCAGTGCGACGTCAAGTGCGTACGATCTGCAGAACAGTGTACGGTCAACACTGTTCCTTCAAAACTTTCTTCCTCTGTCTGAGAAATACAGTACAAAAGACTAAACACTGATTTGAGATCAGCCTGACAGTGATCAGTGAATAGAACGGCCTGTTGACTTTGGAATGACTGAATTTACAGAAAAATAGAAAATTCTGTAGAAATGAAGATGAACACATAACAGCATGACATTTACCTATGAATACTGATATTGCATATTTAGCCTGCATTACATTTCCTATTTTACAGGATCACAGTGCAGTGACGGATGCGTCTGGGAAGCTGTTAGGTGTGGTTGGTTCTGACATTTCTATGAGTTTTAGTTACATTTTGACAGAAAGAGTAATGTTACTGTAGTGAGTAAGAGTAATAGTAACAGCTAAGCTAATCGCCTCTGTGTATATTTAAAGCTGAAGCATGTAGACTGTTGAGTATTCTATTAGAAATTAATCCAAGTAAAATTTTTAATTAACAAAAAATTAACATTAAAAACATTTTTTATAATTTTATTAAAACACATAGCTTTGCTTAAGCCTCTCTACGTTTGGCTGCACATTGTGTGTATGTGTGTTTTTGGTATCAGGTGTTCCACCTGCTGAATCCCACCGTGTTCGGAAAGGCCCTCGATTTCTAACCCAACGCTTAACTACCGCACCTGCACCTGCACCTGCGAAACGCACACAGGTAAGTAGACCCAGTAGGTCTGTCATTTATGTTAAAGGGCCCATAGATGAAATTAATAATTATTATATAATTATAATAATTTTGGTGTGGAAACATTGTATTGGTTTCAGATCGTACCGTTCACCCCTCTTTTCATATGTGGAATCTATGCTTCAAAAACGAACTGTTTTGAATGAATTATGGTTGTGATGTCACAAAAAACAGAGCATCTACACATGACCGTATGATCGGTTTTAGCCTTTTGCTTTTAAATGTGTCAGGATACATTTACTTTCAGGATACTTTCAGAACCGAGCGCTTTTACATGTATTTTATAGGGACAGTATCAAAAAACAGCTCACACAATATGTAAATCTATTTTATATTAATATATATATATACATATTATATTAAATCTATATTATGTTAATACTAAACATATACAAACTCTGTATTTTGGGAAGGGGAATGTAAAACGCACAGAATATCTGCCTGTTTAGAAACTGTATTTCCACACAGTAGTTTTATACTGATGTTCAGTTCAGTTGTGTCCTGTGTAGAGTGTATCCGCCACGGAGAGTGTGTTCAGAAGCCTGACCAGCACTCAGATGTCTCGCATCCAGAGAGAAACAGATTTCCTGAGGTGAGAGCAACAGAAATGGCATGAATGATAAAATTTTGTAATATTATCTTATTCTACATATTTTTAATCAAATTAATTTGCTTACTGGGCCGAGATTTGCGCACATAGTTTACAGCTTTTATATGAATTTCACAGACCATTCATTTAAGGTGAATTCCCTCACAGAACGTTATTAGATGAAATGGTTGTGAATTTGTTATAATTATTACATGTAAAGCATTGTTAAGAAAATAATTAAATCAAAGAAGGCCTAAAATTGGTATTTTAATGAAATATTCATGGTACAGAGGTAGTCTCCAAAGAAAATCTTCCACATTTGACCATTTTTAACATATTACATATAAAATTGTAGGTTCACTGGTGGTTTTGATAGTAAGTGGTTGTATTTGTATTGTAGACGTTGTAACCTCTGCTTCCTTTCACCACCTCTGTAAAGAAATCTGAGGTTTCTCTTCACTTCAAACCACTCGGGGTCACTTTTATTACACTGGGATGGGATACATTAGGCAGCGAGGGACTTTACTGAAGCAGGAAAAATATTATTTTGACGCAGAACAAAATTATATGATTAGACAGCTAGTTCAGAGCTAGGGAACTGGGTTCCAATATGCAGAACCTCAAGGAAGGACGACCAGTGAACTCGCTACTCCAAACAAGGCTGGTCCTGTCCCATAGAAGGGCTACTGTAGCACTGAAAATGAATACTGGTTTTAATAGAAACATGTCAGAACATACAGTTCACCACAACACAATGTGAACTCTGCACTGAACCCATCACATGTGCAAACGGGCAGTGGGCAGCTATGAACATCGTCCAGAGAGCAGTGTAGGTTCCTCAGTGGTGCCTGGGCTGGGACTTAAACCTAACCTCCCTTTTCTAGATAGAACTAGAAATGATTTCTGCCAAAAACTGTGACGTTCCAGTATTGCTGTAGAAGAAGACGACGCATCAATGCATTTTTTAATGATAAATGCTGCTGTATGAAACAGAATGTGACATAATCAATGGGTTTGAATCTCTCGAGCTGCAGGTGCACGAAATGTTTGAGTCATCGCCCCTCAGACCCCTTCGCTAGATTCTGTCTGCACTGTGGAGGTCCCGTGCCCCCCATCCCTGGCCAGAGACTGCCCCCTACTGAGGGTGGACAGGTAACTGTCATCTACGTATAACTGTATTCACAGATGAAGCTTTTCATTACCATTTCTGTTTTTCCGGTAACTGTCCTACATTTAAGGCAACTTTTAATATTTCTGTTGTTTTTATGTCACTTCTGTTGTATTGTCGCTGCTATGTGTTGTGTCTCCTTCAGCAGTGTTTGGTTTTATCTACAGACGTTTTCCAATAACAGCACTTCTTATAACTGAGTACTGCTGAGAACATGGTCATCATAACTAAGCAGAACGCTAAATAATAACGTCTGTATTTTTGCAGCAATTTACTTTTTCATTAATGTGTAAGATATGCATCCACCAGCTTTGCTTAAGAAATGTATTAATTATTTAAAAATATATATACAGTGGTGTTAAAAAAGTGTTTTCCCCCTTATTGATCTTTTTTTCATGTTTGTTACACTTAAATGTTTCAGGTTATAAAAAAAAAAATAGTTAAAGACAACACAAGTAAACACAAAATGTGTTTTTTTAAGTGACAGAATTTATTATTAAGGAAGAAAAAAACCAACATGACCCTGTGTGACAAAGTGATTGCCCCCTAAACCTAATAACTGGTTGGGCCCTTAGCAGGAACATCTGTAATCAAGTGTTTGTGAAAACTTGCAATGAGTCTTTTACAGCTGTGGAGGAATTTTGGCCCAAACTCATCTTTGCAAAATTGTTATAGTTGGAGGGTTTGAGCAAGAAGCACATTTTTAAGGTCATTCCACAGCATCTCATTAGGAATCGGGTCTTAGTTTTGGTAATGCTGGCCTGCAGGTCAAACCTCTGCTGGCCGTTCAGTTAAGCTGGACTGATCAGCTCTAGTTTTTGATTGTACAGTAGAAAATCCCAGTTTGTGTGTGTTCTTTGCCAGATGATCCTGTGTGTGCAGTGTAAGAGCATGGTCCCAGTAAACACGTCCTCGTGTGTGGTGTGTGAGGCACCACTGGCTCCACAACTTCAACCACAGGCCAGTCTGAGGCTGCAGGTATTATAACTGCACACTACACCACTCAACACAGCTCTGGAGACTTCTCCAGCCTCGCAACCATCTTCTAGCCCCAGTTTGACCACAGAGCCACATCTGGTTGGAGGTTTTGGGATGGTGGAACATGAAAACATCTAAGCAACATCAGTTGATACACTCATACTGACAATACACATACTGCACACTGTAAGTGTCATGGGATGGTCTGAGACGACCTGGGATGATTCTATGTGAAGGTACATGGTACATACTCTGGTTCTTAAAGAGGACAGTATCAGTCCTAAAAGGCCAGTGTCCAGCAATTCTGGGTCATGTCCAGGGCCATAAAGAACTTAGAGCTTCAATCATGGACAGTTACATTGCAGTGATGAATTCACAAGAGCTTCCGTATGTCTGTTTCTATCTTCTCCCCCAGGACAAACTGATCTGTCACTCATGTGGAACAGGAAACCCCGCCCACATCATTTACTGTGTGACCTGTGAGACCAGACTTCCTCAAACCGACAGCGTAAGAGCACTGCTATATCACACGCCTGCTACATTTAAACCAATTAGTCTTATACAAAAAACTGAACTTTAACTTCTGCAGCTCTAGCTTGTACTAAATTATGTGTAGTGAATACATTTACATAATACTGCTCTGAAAGCTTCACCTGAGTGATCATCCCCCTCCTCCATTTCCACTGAACGCAGTTAGTGTTCTCCTCCAAGCACGCTGAGCTGTCCATTGATTGGTGCTCTCCTTGCTGTGCTACACCCTCCTAGTGTTGGTGCCGTCATGCAAGAAGGAACTAGTGGGTGGGAATTGGCTTTTACAAATGTTGGGAAGACAAAAATGCAAAATGAGAACTTAGGTCCCTTCCTCCCTTCCTCCCTTGGCCTGTCTGCTTCTCTATTTGTTGAGAAATATTCAAAGTTTGCCATATTGAAGGACGTCCCAAAGAAATTACTGTGGAGTAAAACCCTCAAAATGTTGTGAAAGTTTATCGTCATATAAATTACTTCAGAAATGTATACACTTACATTGTTTCATTTGGGATTTTTATGCATTTTAATGCATTTTATCATCATATATCTATTTTCTGAGTGTTTCAGTTGGTTGAAAGCTTCAGGAAGTATTGAGTCATTTTCAAATGAATAGTAAATAACATCAGATATGGTGATTTGTGAATGTGCTTATTCCTCCATCTTGTTCTATAGCCGGTGTTGAGTGGTCAGCGTGCTCCTCCTCTGCCGCGCTTGGAGGGGAAGATGGTGTCCTGCTCTAAATGTAATAGAGTGAATCACTCAGATGCGCGATTCTGTGATTGGTGTGGAGCTAAGGTGAGAAACCAAGAAACCAAGAACAAAAAAAGACTTTGAGCTAGGGATCTGGTTAGGGTTGATTTCTACATTTCTATAACAAACTTACAGTACTATTCAAATGTTTGGACATAATTTATGATCCTTTTTATTTTATATACAATAATAATATTTAAAGTTTATAAACCAAACATATAAATATTTAAATATGTAATATTTTAGTTAAAATATTTTCTAGATAAGTAGACATAAAACCAAAGACACAACACTGACTTTAGGCTTGTATGTCTAATCACTTCTTTAAGTGTGCATATAATACTCTAAAGTGTATGCGTGTCCCTTACAGCCTGGACACCCGGTCAGTTCTCTGACCTGTTCTCAATGTGGAGCGAGCAGTCACCCTTACGCAAACTACTGCGGAACCTGTGGAGTATTTCTTGAGGGTCCGCCTCGACCATCCAGCCGCACCAATCAACTGGGTCCACAAGAGGGCACCATGGAGCCTGAGCAGGTAAGCTCAGAATGTTGCTAAAATTATAGTGTCATCAGAATTAGTATTTGTAATAATAATAGCACGTTTTTGTACAAGTTTTTTATTATTTTCTGGAAGCAAAGATATTTTATTGCTTAATTGTTTAGTTAAGCAACAGTTTGTTTTCTAAAAACTACAGTAAACCTAAAACTAAAACTAAAGTTGTTGTGTTGTTAATGTTCAAAATAATTTTCACTTATTTTAGACTATAAAAAATATATAAGTTCATTTATTTAATGTTTAAGCAGCTTTTTTTTACAATTGCTACATTATGGTACTATATACTATGTATTGTATACTATATATACTGTATAGTATATTATATTTTATATAATAAAATATTAAAAATTACAACAGAATGCGATACATTCAAATAAGTGTAATTATTATCATATTATCATCTTTAAAGTATACAAGATTTAAAAAAACAAACCTAAAATGCAATTTAACTACTTATGCCTTTGTGCCAATTAAAGAAAACTAGATTTTTGTATTTTTATAATATTTTATTTATTTTTTATTTATTTTTATTTTAGATTTAAGGTCCATCTTAGTGTGAGGAAAACACAGGATATTATAATGTACTATAATGTGCAGCCCGTCCAGTTTATTCCTGGCCTTTGAATGAAAACTGTGTTGAGTCAGTTGGTCAAATTTCCTTCTCTCTTTCTGTCTTTGCATAGGTTGCATCTGGAACAGCTACCTGGCAGCCAGTCTCTGCCCGTGTGCCCTCTTCTGGAGTGGATATGTCATCATCAGCGAGCAAGGCCCTGGGTGTGGATGCACAAACGCAGACTACAGGGCTCTTCTATCCTTCTAGTACTGAGCTGCAGAGGCGGAGCCAACAGAGGGAGGCGGAGCTTAGCAGGCAGGAGAAGATGAGTGACAGGAAGCCACTCCTCACAGCCATCAGTCCAGGACGAGGTAAAGCAGCACAGTACCACACACACAGACAGGTAGAACAGCATAGTGAGGTAATGTTCAAAATAAATACAAAATTACATTTTATTCAGACACTTATTTTTTTGCCCTTAGACAGTGCATGACTGGATCTTCTTCAAGATATTATTCAAGGCAAAAATCTATGAGCTTCCGAGTGGGCTCCGTTATCAGGAGAGTGCATGTTCAATCCCCAGCCAGGCTTTGAGTCAAAGAGAGAACCCTGGGTGGGTTGGATGGCTCTCCCTCTTCCCCATCGTTTAGCATGATGTGTAATAGCATCTGTTCGGTGACACAACAGAATTGTCCGCTAGCTTTCTCACCCATGCATGTTGTGTTTGTGGTAGTTTTAGTAGATGCAGCTGAGCTTCAAGTGCAATGACGCTAGTTTTCACCCCATTCCCCCCACCAGTCCGGTGTTAGCGTTATTGTGTGATTGGGAAGTGATAGATAGTGAATGGAACTGTATGTGGCTAAATTGTTGAAGACAATAACTTCACAGAAACAGTTTAACCAAATTTAGTGAATATTTGGTGTCCAAACTTTTATTTACACTGTAGCTAGGAAGCTAATATAGCTAACAATTATGGTAATCTCATATTCTACCAATTAGCATGAAGCTTGCATTAGCATTAGCATTATATCATACTTAGCTTAACTGCAGAGTTAATAATCACATATAGACTTGCCTAAGAGTTCCTAGCACTAACTACAACGGTAATTGATGCTAATCAGTGGCGTATGATTCTATTACTTGTTAGCAATGTTAGCCTTCTAGCTAAATATATATAATATTCCAGTGACATCATACATATTATCTCAGTTAAGATATAAAATGATTATACAGTAGTGTGTAAAAGCAGGAACACCCCAGTCAAACGATTTGTTGGTGTTCTAAGTAAAAAAAACTTGAACATCATTAAACATATATAATTCAATAGCACATTCTCTATCATCTTTGATATGGCATTTTACAAATTAAACACTATATGTAATTTTTTGTCTTGTGGGAATCTGGTTGTGTTACTTTATTTATCTGCAGACCAAGCTTCTTTAATACTGTGTGCGTATGTATGTGTGTGTCATTGCAGGGTTCTGGAGGAAGCAGTTGGATCATATTTGTGCTCACTTGCGTAGTTACACACAGAACAACAGTGAGTTCAGAACCCTGATAGGAGAACCCAGGATGGGCAGGGTGAGATCATTTGAGTGTATATACTTTTCTGTGTTCTATAGCACAATAATATAAACACGAATTCAGTGAAATTAACAAAAACCCACCACTAGGTTTTGCTAGAAGCAAGTTTTTCATTCAAATAAACCTCCTGACGCTGCCACTGATTGTAAAACTCAATAGCCCAAAATCCCCGCTAATTGGCTTGCATGCTAAATACACATCAGCGTTAACAAGAAAAACGCTGGTGTAGGTCACACACTGGTATAGACCAATAGTTTTATCTGTATGACACAAAACAAGCTGGGCTATTTTGCCAGTGTCCTAATTCGGGGCTCATAGAAACAGTTTCTTTTAGACCCATAAACAATTTATAAAATGTGACACATCTAGGACCATTTCCACCGAGAAGGGCACAACTCACATATTTTACGTTACTGATGGACAGATGAGTGGTTTAAACGCTCTGTGGTCTGAGTGTTTGTAGTATTAAAAATATCCCTACATGCTATGAGTAAAGAATGATGTCCTAGAGGTAAACACACCACAGATAGATACATTCATAAACATCTGTGTATTAAGTCAGGATTCTCAGTCTGAGGATCTCTGGTCATGGCCCAAACGTCATCACCAAATTCTGTGGCATTGCCAGGACCACCAAAGCAAAAGAAAAATGTCACCGTGTATTTAGTCAGAGGTAGGAACAGTGATCCTGCTGTTCCAGTTCTGAGAACTGCAGTTAAACCCATAATTACAGTATTTTAACCCATATTACATGTTTTGTGACCCCAGATTTACCAGTTCTGTGGCCCTAGAAATACCAGGCTATACAATAATGTATAAATATGTGTACATTTTTTTTCTTTTAGTTTTATTGATCTCCATTTCTATTTACTAAATTTCCTATTTCTACTTCTGTATGGTCCACGGAGCACATCAGGTTACATTTCACTGTGGGTCATACTTGTATAACCTAGTATGTGACAAATAAAGCTTCTTGAATCTTGAATCTTGAATCTAATAACATCTACAGAATTGAAGCTACTATGCAAGTTATTATACAAAGATAAAGTTAAATTAGCATGCCTTACCCGTTTGCAGCATTATAGCGCTAAACAATTAAGCCAAGCCATAATTAAGCCCATGCTGCACTAAGAGATGTGTATATGCAATGTTGCTAATGTTGGTTTTCTTTCCTGCAGCTGATTTCTGCTGTTATTGAAGAAGATAATTATGAAGTCAGTCTGCGTGTTAATTTCATCTCTGCTGCCTCACAGAGGTCCAGGGTAAAGAACCACAGTCATGCACTCATTTAATTTGATTTATATGTTTAATATAAAATGACAATATATCACTAAATGTAGCTTTACTCACCTAGTATAACATTTTATTGTTGATGACCTGTTGACATGGCAGATACTACAGTGTTCTGACTCTGGGGTGTGTATAGTCATTTCCTGCAGGGCAGCTGAATGGATCAGTGTCAGAGATACACAACCTCAGTGCTGTTACAGAGGGCAGAAGACTAGCCACCAGTTTGACCAGCCTAGGTACATGAGTGTTCTCACACACACACACACACACACACACACACACACACACACACACACACACACACACACACACACACACACACACTCCTACTTTTTTCTCATGTTTGCCACACTTAAATGTTTCACATCATCAATCAAATTTAAATATTATTCAAAGACAACACAAGTGAACACAAAATGTTTTTTTAAATGAAGGGAGAAACAAAAATCCAAACCTACATGGTCCTGTGTGACAAAGTGATTACCCCCCCATTAAAACATAACAGTGGTTCATCACACATGAGTTCAATATCTCTAGCCACGCCCAGGCCTGATTACTGCCACACCTGTTCCCAATCAAGAAGTCACTTAAATAAGACTCTGCCTGACAAAGTGAAGTCAAAAGAAATTCAGGAACAAATCAAAGTAAAGTAATTGAGATCTATCAGTCTGGAAATGTTTATAAAGCCGTTTCTAAAGCTTTGAGACTCCAGCGAACCACAATGAAAACTATTATCCACAAATGGCAAAAACATGGAACAGTGATGAACCTTCCCAGGAGTGGCCGGTCGACCAAAGTTACCCCAAGAGCACAGCGACGACTCATCCAAGAGTCACAACAGACCCACAACAACATCCAAAGAACTTCAGGCCTCACTTGCCTCAGTTGAGGTCAGTGTTCATGACTCCACCATAAGAAAGAAACTGGGCAAAAATGACCTGCATGGCAGAGTGCCAAGACAAAAAACACTGCTGAGCAAAAAGAACATTAATGCCCCTTTTAAATTTTGCCAGGAAACATCATTATGATCCCCAAGACTTTTGGGAAAATTCAATGTGACGAGACAAAGCTGAACTTTTTAGAAGGTATGTGTCCCAGTACATCTGGTGTAGAAGTAACACTGCATTTCAAAATAAGAACATCATACCAACAGTTAAACATGGTGGTGGTAGTGTGAGGGTCTGGGGCTGTTTTGCTGCTTCAGGACCTAGAAGACTTGCTGTGATAAATGGAACCTTGAATTCTGCTGTCTACCAAAAACTCCTGAAGGAGAATGTGCGGCCATCTGTTCATGACCTCAGGCTAAAATAAACTTGGGTTCTGCAGCAACAAAATGATCCAAACACACCAGCAAGTCCACCTCTGATTGGCTATTTATTAATAATAAAATCCTTCACTTAAAAACTGCATTGTGTTTACTTGTGTTGCCATTGACTAATATTTCAATTTGTTTGATGATCTGAAACATTTAAGTGTGACTAACATGGGGAAAAATAAAAATCAGGATGGGGGCAAACACTTTTTCGCGCCACTGTATATCAAGCAGTTGCATTGTTTTAGTATTGTTCAGCTGGTGTGTGTGTGTGTGTGTGTGTGTGTGTGTGTGTGTGTGTGTGTGTGTGTGTGGACAGTGAGTGAGAATGGAACAACAGCATCTGGGACAAGTGCAAAGAACCAGAGAAAGTGTCGCACACCTTCTATAGCAGAGCAACAGCTGGTCAGTATTGTATACACATGTACATAGACTTTTTTGCAACATGATGACCTTATATATGTCAAATATTTAAGAGCCTACTTGTATATATTTAAATCTCTAAAGCTAATTCATTAATTTTAGTAAAAAGTATCTTTTCAGTTAGAAAATGAAAAGAAAAAGGAGTATTTTGTTGTTTTTCTCTGGTTTCCAGTATTCCTGTGCTAAAAATGTACAAAACAAGTCTGTGTGTTTGTACTGATACGGGCAGTGTATTAGTTAGCGTTAGCTTTAGCGCGGTTGTTCCCTCTGATAGGACTCCAGAAACAGCCTGCTCCTGAAAGAGGCGGGGCCAGAGGGGCAGGGCCGAATCTCAGTGGTGCAGCAACTACTGGAAGAGGTGAAACAAAAACATCAATCCTTAATATAATGAAATAACATTTACAACAATAACATATTAAAATGGATAAATCACAAAAATAAATGTACAATTATTATTACATCTTTTAAAAAAATATAAAGAATTTAAAAGCTTAATTTAAAAGATTTTTAAAACCCCAAACAATTAAACAGCTTATGTGATTGTATATCTTTGATTGGTGCATTTTATTTAAAAATCAAGTATAAAATATTATAAATATTTTTTCTTGACAGTTTATGCCTTAAATAAAAGTACTATTTGAAAACACTCAGGAAAGTACAGATACACTCTATTTGTAATTTAATAACTCTATCTGAGATAATGTCATTAGTTATTAACCACGTCTTCTGTCTAATCAGCTGCTATACATTAGCGTAATGTAGTCGTGTGTTTCTAGTTAAACTTGGATTTTTGTTTAATGTACAAAACAGAATGTGAACATGTAAACTCATGTTTAACTGTAAATAGTCTAAAAACAGCAAATCATGTGTATTTTATTGTTGTTTTTTTTAAATATATGCTTAAATTTAGATTTTCAAAAAGGTTGGGAAAGGGCCCTATTTATACCTCTTTTAACTACACTCTGTAAATGTTTGGGAACTGAAGAGGCCAACAGCTAGTTTTACAACTGAAATGTTGTATATAATATTTGTATAAATTATATATATATATATATATATATATATTGTCATATAATTATTATAATACAATTTCAACATTTTATATATTGACTTGTTCTATTTTTAATTAGTGTACATGATTTGCAAATCTTTATATTCTGTTTTTATTTATAATTTGCCTAGCATTACACCTTTCTTCAAAACATGGTAGTCATTTTTTTTTGGTGTGTATGTATCTCCAGGGTGCTGACCCATCCTGCCTGAGTAGCGATGGACGCCCCGCTCTGGTTGCAGCAGTGCTAAATGGACATCATGACATCATACCTGTGCTGGTGCAGAAAGATGCTGAAATCGACCAACAATCTGGACCGTAAGTATAAAAATCAGGACAATCACAAAAGTTACATTAATTATGACCCTAATTACTGTGTTCACATTACAGGGTGAATTACAGTTTGCCTACGTAAATGTACACAAATGTTATTTCTTTACAGAGCCACAGTGAAACGAAAAAAATATTCACACATTTTTTTTAGTTTGTTATACTTCCAGGGCATATATATATTTATACTGTGTAAAACTTTCCCAATGAACAGACCAGTGTCTTTTAGGATTTATGTTTTTTCATATTCTGTAATGTCATTGTTTGTTTTGGGGTATAAATGTTAAATTAAATCAAGCTGTACATATGAATGCTGCAGAAAAAATAAAAGTTCTCATACAAATTGCACCTCATGTTATTGTAAAACACTTCATTTATAAGAAGTAAAATTTACAGTATTGAGAGGTGGCAACCTATCTAAAGCTCTCAATGAACATTTCTTATTAAACAACATTCAGAACTGAAATTCCCCTGTCAGAGCACTTAGTTCTAAAATATGGAAGTAAAAAATTCATAAAAACACAGCTAATTATGTTCACTCCTAAAAAACATTTTTGGAACAATATACTATCATTAGATGAATGAAAAGTACAACTCAGCTCATCATGTGGGGCATCCCTTCATATTTGCTGAAAATATTGTTATATTACTTTATATTATATTGAATATTTCTTTTTCCATGTCCTAGAGAGACTGTTAACATCTTTTCAATCACAAAATCACCAAATCTGTTATTTATCAAGGGGTGCCCAAACTTGCCCAAAAGACAATGTATAAAACACCTGTTTTTTGTCAGTTGTATTTCTGAATACATACATTAAAATATATTCATTAGGAGAAAAATGTGTGATTACTAGTATTTCCGTTTGTTATATGCAACAGTGTAATGTTTTTGCGGAACCTGGACTGTGATTTGTGCTCGGCTGTAGAAGTTTGGTAAAGGAGACAATAATTAGAAATGACAGAAGCATGAAAATGTGTGTTGCAGGTTAAATAACACAGCGCTGCACGAGGCTGCAGCTCTGGGGAACGATGGCCTCCACAGTGCGGAGATCCTTATTGGGTGAGAGTTCCTCTACATTAAGGTCATAGAAATGATGAGCCATGAAATATTTAATGTTTAATTAATTGACCAAAATACAGACAAGGTTAGTGCTTGTGTTTTACTATAATATATATTTATCATTGTTTTACAATAGGAGATCTATGGAGACTTCTAGGAAAGGACTTGAAAGATTTTTTAGGAAGTAAAGAAAATCCACATCTGGAATTTTTATTCACTGTAATCAAGTATTTATAGCACCACTGTTATTTCATTTCTGAGATTTGGATAAAAACAGTAAAAATCATCAAATTTGTCTCCCCTTCTTGGTATCTAGGGAGATATAGCTATAGGTGCTGGTTTGAAGTCTATAATATCACATTAACTACCAACATAGTTAGGAGGTGATGTAATCCACCAATCACCAATGGGTGGGAGGAGTTTCATGATAAACACATTACACTAGACTTTCTAGAAGTTTTTCTTTCTTCTACAAGTTCATTCTAGGACTCTTCTGAAGGAGTCACTCTAGAAATACTGCAGGTAAGTTCAAAAATAAGTATTTTACAAGCTACAGGTAAAACCACAGAATGTGTTTCCCAAGTTCACATGCCCATGCTTAATCTAAAAAGACAAATATTTTTGTGGGATGAGAAACTGTGCTTCCTATTTTTCTCCGGTTCAATATTTACAGTATAGAACAATCTGAAGCTCTAGTCTTACAGTGCCAGGGCAAACTTCAGGCAACAAATAAGTCTTGATTATTAAGATTAATTTGATTTCAGGTGAGGGGACTGATTGCTCATTGTTATGAATCAGTTTTTTTTTTCTTCACTTACCTGTCTGTCTAATCTACTACACTGGGTTGGATGTTTGGTTTTGCAGAACTTCAACACAAGCCCAATCCAGCACACGGTTTGTTCACTTAAGTGTAGGAGCTGGTGAATGAAGTTGTCAGAGCAGTGTTGTGGATCAGCAGGATGTACTTTGGTAGAAATTCTAATCTTACTATCCCTCCGTCTGATGTGCTTACAGGTGCAACGCTAGTTTGCGGATGCTGAACAATCAGGGTCAGACGGCATTCGACCTGGCAGAGTCCACAGGCTGCAGCTCAATGATCTCCCTCCTCAGAGCTCACAGGGGCCAAGGCCTAATACAGACCCAGCCCAACAGCAGGAGCACATCTGGACTTGACACATTCTCATAGGTTACATTTACACAGTGCCATTACAACCCAAACATGTACAAATCTCTGTTCTGATTGGCTGTTTTGTGCCTCATACAAAAAGGAGTCTAGTCTTCAATATAGTGATGTTACTATTGGATCAGATTTTCCAAAGCGTAACACCAGCACTTTACTTGTGTTTACACTGTTGTCAATGACGCAATGATGTTACTATATTAATCTCATCCTTTAACCTTATAAGGAGAGATCAATGACGAGGGCTAGGTTAACTAAACAATGTAATACAAGCATAGACTGTAGGTTTACTAGAAATACCAGCTAGAACCTTTATTATTATCACATAACACCAACTGGGTTTTGTTTCAAAATAATCGAAAGGGACATTTATAGACTTAGTTCAAAACCAGTTGAGTAGATTTATAGCTGGTGTCCAACAGTTAGAGTAATGAACCATACAATTAGAAACAAAGCACCAGAATCTGAAAGCTTTGTTTTGCCATCACTACAAAAATCCTGTGCTGTTTTTATGACATCACAAAAAAACGGCAATACAATGTTTTTGCACATTACTTTCCATATTTGAGTGATATGATTAAAGTGCATAAATACAATAAAAAAGTATTTTTTGTGCTAAATCAAAAGAAAGGCATCATCTCCGTCATCTTGAACCGGTGTGATGTGAATTTAATCTTAATGTTTACACAAAAACATGAGCAAAACATAACAAGCCTCACTCAAACTACATATTCACAATTTATACAAGACACAGTTTCAAACCCAGAGGCTGGAACCTTCATCGCTGGTCTACAGGGATAAAAAGAACGCTGATCACCTGTTTCTTGAATTCTACTGGTGAAGGTCTTTTTTTAGGTAAGGCTGACCAAAATAGCATTTTATAAGGCTTTGGTTATTTGCTGGTATTTCTGAATGTGTACAGTCAAACCACGTTAGCTCACCCCTATTGGTCCAGGCCCTAAATTTGGCGAAAGGCAGGGTGTGCGAGCTAACAGGGGTGAGCTAACAGGGGCAGGCTAACGGGGGTGAGCTAACGGGGGCAGGCTAACGGGGGCGAGCTAACAGAGTCAGGCTAACAGGGGCAGGCTAACGGGGGTGAGCTAACAGGGGCAGGCTAACGGGCGAGCTAACAGGGGCAGGTTAATGGGGGCGAGCTAACAGGGGCAGGCTAACGAGGGTGAGCTAACAGGGGCAGGCTAACGAGGGTGAGCTAATGGGGTTTGACTACATAAACACCCATCCTCAAAATTAACCCAAAAGAATAATACAGTTATCATTTTAAAAAGTATTTTAATAACTATCTCCAGATCTAGACTTATCCAATTGTAGACACTGTGTCGTCACCCACTGTCAGAACTGAACCCCGGTTTTGCCCTCACCAGAGAGCAGCTGGTAACATCCAGCATTGTCTTCAAACAGATACCTCGCCTGCCCACTGATAGTCTTGTAGGCCATATCGCCACAGGCGATCTACACGATGTAGGGATGCACAAAATCAGACACAGATCAGCTTCAGCTGAAAATTACTTCAGAAATGTTTTTGTATAAAGACATGAAAGTTGCAGCAATTTCTCAACATTTTGTATTTAGGATTAGAACAGAACACATGGCAGTTGTGCAATAATGTTTGTCATCACAATCGTGTGTATCCCAATAGGTAGATATGTGCACCTACATATAGTATATACATATATATAAAAACACAGGATATCAGCATTAGCCCATAGCTCCCATATCAGTGCATTAACTCCACGGTCATTAGCAGAATTCAACAAAACAATGTACTGTTAAGTGAAAGGATTCAGCTCTCTTAGCCAAACTGCATGATTTGTTCATTTTTCAGCTTTAAAAAATCACCGGGGAAACAAAGCAACTTCTATTTAACTTTTTTAATTATTATACATCTATTTTTAAATGGTCTTCCAATTCATTAAATCGGACAAATGGAAAGTTACTGTGCATTATCTTCTTCAAAAATCAACAAAATTTCACCAGTGGTGCCCAAACTTTTGACCAGAGCAATTTTGGACAAAACACAAAACAAAACACAGTGAACCTGAATGACCGCGCACACACACTTAAACATACTTTGCCTTGTGTTCTTTCAGTCACATCTATAAAGCACTTAAAACAGTCCAATGTTTCACAGACATGATGATGCGCAGAGTCCTGAGCTCCAACACACTGGATATGAAATAAAATAATAAAGTTACATTGTTTAGCAACCGAGACTATTTACCTGTACATTGGGTGTCCCATATTAAAATTGGACATTGGGCACTTCAACATCAGATCAGACATCACTGTTTCATTTGAAACTCACCAAGTTGGTGAAGGACAGTCATTGTCCGTTGGCTTAAATGAAAATCATCATTGACATGTCATTTGCTTCTTTGGGCTTGTTTGAGTAGTTTCTGCCAATGACGAGTGGGAGGTTCAGCGGCGTAGTCGCAGGAAGAACGCGTGGCGGCACTCTTTACTGTCCACTGGGTAATATTTGTCATAAAAGTCCAAGATGTATTCCTCTGTCTTAAAGCCAAACTTCTGATACAGCAGCATGGCTGGATTACTGGCTGACACATGCAGAGTCACATCCTTCCCCATGCACGTCTGTTTATTCAGTACAGGAGGGTGTGGGTGAGAGAGAGAGAGAGAGAGACAGAGAGAGAGAGAGAGAGAGAGAGAGAGAGAGAGACAGAAAGAGAGAGAGAGAGAGAGAGAGAGAGAGAGAGAGAGA
>JBBIGC010150021.1:0-18412 GCA_037576955.1 Lepidarchus adonis | reverse complement strand
TCTAATGTTTATCAGTACATTGCAGAAAATAATGAACTTTATCACAATATGCTAATTTTTTGAGAAGGACCTGTAAAGCTGCCCAACTTCTGTGTTTTTAAAATGTTTAATAATTTCCCCCATTTACGCCAGTAAATTACCACCAACAATTGTTTTGACTTTGAGTTAATAAGTTGATTATTTGCATATATGAATATGTTTAATTCTACGGAAGAAACAAAGGTTGAAAAATTGTTGTAAAAGAATAAATTATGATGCAAAATGAATAAAATATTTGGTGCACAACCCCACACAAATATGATGGAAAAAAAATAAATAAATGAAAGAGTGATGTTGTGATATAGAATATCAGCACCAGACTGTGCAACACATCCGACCAGTTATGAAAATGTGATTTCACATGAGACAGAAAAAATGCATTAACAGAAGGAATGAAAGAGAAGGTTTTCGTTACTGGTTTCCAATCACATTTGAAGAGTGCAGACTCCGGGACATTGGACATGGTCCTGAGGTTTGAGGTATTGACCAAGTCATAGTGTCTGAAAGACATGTGTATATAAAGCAGTATGAATTTATATGAACTTACATAACAGAGAAGGATACTGTAAAGTAATGTGATATCAGCTATTGTAATAATGCTACAGTAATATTACCTTTAATGTAGCCCATGTTATGATTTTTCACTCTGATACTAATATTCATCAACTCTCCATAAACCAAAACAGCTTAAAATGAGAAAAGTCGACCTGTTAAACGCTGTCAAAAGTACTCCAAGCTCACCAATGTCCAGCTGCCACAGGTCAGCTAATCTCTTTCCGCACATGCCCCCAAAAATGTACAACTTTGGGGAGGCTCCGCCCTTTCCAGTATATGCCACACATGTGTGGGACTCCCTGGGAGAGGGACCACAGCCTTTTGTTTCAGGGATGTTCCAGCTTTTCGCCCCCGACTGCGTTTGCAGCTCCAGCTCATAAAAATCATCCAGGTACCTGCAGAGTGACAGACGTGTTATTATAAGTTAATAACCCTGACATTACTATAGTTACAATTTTTAACATGAACCTCCTTTTCACTGAGGCCCCAAAACAACACTCACCGAGGAACGTTGCCATTTGGATCTTCGCTGTCGTTGGCCAGACCGCCAAACAGGTAAACCTTGTTACCCTGAAGAGTGAAGCTGTGCCCGAGCCTAGGGCAGGGGGGCACGGCGTTCCTTGGGGAGCGGGGCTTCAGCTTCTTCCACAGCCAACGGCTGGCCTGAGAAAACACAAGGCAGAAGCCAAGAATATTTCTAAAACATTAGAGATGGCATGATTCTTTTCCAACACTGATACAAATCTTGAATATCAGCCATTTCTGGTACCCATCCAATCATTTTTGTTTATGGTCAACATCTATACATCCCTATACATTAGCCAGGGGTAGTGCCAGGCAATATATGATAATATTTATCAATATTATGATAAATTGTGGCCACAGTATGATTTTCTGATCATTTTGTGATTTGTCAGTACCATTTCATTTCAAAGGCAGAATCATTAGTTTGGCGTAAGTGCACTCTGGCCTCACTGGATGGATATGATGGGTTTGAAGAAACTAGAATATAAAACATGTTATCAGTTATTTCACCTTTTTTGTTAAGTACATAACTCCACCTGTGTTCATTCATAGTTTTGATTCCTTCAGTGAGAATACCAATGTAAACGGTCATAAAAATAAAGAAAACACATTGAATGAGAAAGTGTGTCCAATATGTTGGCCTGTACTATACATACACACACAGACACATAGATGTGTACACATACATATACAGACAGACAGACAGACAGACAGACAGACAGATAGATGGATAGATGTGTAATTCTTTGCTGGAATGAAACTGTACGCCTGTTTGCTCACCTGCAGCTCGTACAGGCTGTTGCTGTACTTGCCAAACTCCACCATTCCCCCAAACAGCAGGATGCGCGTGCCCTCGCAGACGAAACCATGGGCGGCACAGCCGGGGGGGATGTCCCCTCTGACCGCGGGCAGAAACCACTGTTTGGAAACTTCACAGCAACGGAGAATAATGCGGGGGGCGAATGTAAAACAAAACAATACACAGATAAACAAAATTTCAACCCCCAGCGAGTCCATTTATTTACCATTTTACCCTCGAGCCTGTTAAACCAACCTCGCCAAACACCCACAAAAGCCCCAAC
This sequence comes from Lepidarchus adonis, assembly GCA_037576955.1. Lineage (NCBI taxonomy): Eukaryota > Metazoa > Chordata > Actinopteri > Characiformes > Lepidarchidae > Lepidarchus > Lepidarchus adonis. The sequence continues at coordinate 16,211 of JBBIGC010150021.1, read as the reverse complement.
AAAGACTTTTTAACGGGTTTAAACTGAAAATCTCATGACTACACTTCTGCAACAGCCTTATCGAGCTTGGTCACTAGCTCCCACCTGTGTTGTAAACATGCAGCTCCTCCGCTATTCCTTCATTTCCACCTCCAAACACGACGACTAACTCCCGGATGGCCGCTGCTCGGTGTCCGTGCCTGGCCCGGGGGATGGGGCCAGTAAAAGAGCGCACACGTCTCCACACCGGGGCGTCAACAAGCATTATAACGGCCCCACAGACTGAAAAGTAAGTAAATATCAAGTGAAATGTGATGAAGATAAGCAACGGTACAGCGCCATTGAAAGTCCCGGAATTTTGTATCTGATTGGCTAGTCCAAAGCCAGGGGCGTCGTTCCAATCCAGTATGGTGCACCCTACTCCCGTTAAACTCTGTTCGGCACAGCCTGTTTTAAAATACTACATATCTACTTACAAAAGGGTAATTCAGTTTTACAGTAAACAATATTATGCAGAATGTATGGAAATATTAGGTGGAATGTTTTAGACGTTTCTGGATAACTAGGGCAAGTGAAGGGGACACTCGGTCTCGAAACTAGACACGTCCTTCTCCTTCTTGTTCTCTTGTTGTTGCTTCGACGAGCGTTTCCTCTTTACTGCCCCCTTCTGCGTAGTGATTGTTAAAGTGTTTTTTCATAATGGGCTAACATACACCAATCAGTTGTTGTTATCATTATCACCATCAACAACAATAATAATATAAAGTATGAATACATTTAAGTAAAAGTAAATATAAAGTAAATATAAAGTACAGAATAAATCATAAAACTGATTAAAAAAAACTGGGTATGGGAGTTCAGGGAAGCTATGGAAAATGACTTTTGGTCAGCACAGAGAAGGTTCTTGCGCTTCATATAGGGGGGGTCACCCTCCTCAGCCTCCCTGGTAAGGTCAATTCAGGGCTGCTGGAGAAGAGAGTCCGGTCGACAGTCATATCTCGTATTCAAGAGGAACAATGCGGATTCCGTCCTGGCCGTGGAACACTGGACCAATGGCCAGGATCCTGGAGGGGGCATGGGGGTTTACCCAACCAGTCCACATGTGCCTTGTGGATTTGGAAAAGGCATTCGACATTTGACCCCTGGAAAGTCCTGTGGACTGTGCTCCAAGAGAACGGGGTACGGGGTGCTTGGTCCACATAGTCGGGAATAAGTCAAACTCAAGCTCTGACTGTGTTTGAGTGTTTCCTCCCACTGTCCAAAGGCTTTTGGTTTCGGTTGACTGGCTTCTCTAAGGTTGGCCTCTGAATGAACAAATATAAATATTTCATTAGAAATACTTTATAATCATGTCAAACTTTTGATTTGTTGCAGTACCTTCACAGCCTCCAGGGGGCAGCCCACACTTTGGGAAACACTGCTCTGAACCATAAACAGTAGAAATGGAGAATGTGTTCTGATTTTTGATTCACGTCAATGTAAATGCAGTCGTCTTGCTGCTCTTCCCTCTTACAGCCATACACAAAACATGCCTCCTGCACTGTTCTGCACATTTACTTCTCTAAGAGGTGTGGTGTGTGGACACCTACGTTACGTCTTCTGCTGGAGAGCTGGAGAACGTGCCCTGACCTTTCAGAGGTCTGATTTGTATTCTAGACCTCGAGGTCAGTGACGAAGCGACTTCCTAATGAATCCTGGTGATGAAAATCCACAGGGTTTGTCCCTGATTGCATAAGAGAACAGTTGCATAATATTGCACGGCAGCATGTAATACTGAGGGCTCATGTGTGTGCACATTTGGATTTATGAGTAATGAGGCCTGCTGCAGGGGCGCTATTAGTTTTATGAGATCCACAGGTAGTGCTACTGCAAAAATGCGTACCTGCTGAAGTTCACTGGAGTCAGTCCTTCATTGTGTGGCATGAGCCTTCAATCTGAGGATCCGTCCACACGTAGGCGAGAATTTTTAATAAAATGCTCACTTCGTTAAAAAAATCCCACATTAAAAAAAAACAACCTCTGTCCGCATGTCACAAGCCAAGCAGTGACCTCCCCATATCAGCCGAATAATAAACTGTGCAACACTAACAGACAACCTCATTCCGGTTGGTTTGCCTTTGTCATGCGGTGGAAGCAGATCATAAAAAAACAGCAGTGAAGTATTTATCATCTGAAAATTCTCTCGCCATTCTTATAAATGCACAAGCTTGTTTTCAAAGTTGTCCCACCAACACTGTCCCGACCGGGTCTCGTCGAGAAAGTGTCTGTTTGAATAAAGTAGCGATATCCGAAGCTCAGTCTGACGCCTGAGTTCTTCTAAACGGGAAAGTAACTGTGTGTATGTGTAAACAAGCAAAGTTACGAGTGACGGTATTTTGCCCTTGCAGAAAATGGCCTCACTCATGTAAAGAAACGTGGCACAGTGTGACGTCCAAGGAGATGAAGTCCCACAGTTTTGACGCAAACGCAAAAACAGGGCTTTCGAAAATTTCAGTTTCCATGGGATGTTTACATTTAGACTGAAGGCCAAAACGCACCGAAAAAACAGTTTTCAAAAATACCAGGCTATGTGTGAATGGAGCCTGAGAGAATGAGCTCCACGGTTTTACTTCCAATTCCGAGGGCGAGGATGGAGAAACCACATCCTGCATGAACATTCAACACAACAGGAAACATCAGCCCATTAGATCTGCAGTCAGTTACATTCACAGTCGTTTGCCTTGGTTGAACACCAACCTGCAGCCCAGACTGCAATGTTGTGTTTCTACCTGTGGGGGCAATAATGAGGCAGTTCAGAGCATTTCCATAACCTGTGGGTTTTGAGGTTCATCCTTTATTAGCTTCTCAAAATAAATATGATACTAAGAAGAAAATAAAGACGTCATGGTAAAGATCTATATTATGATTATGACTGTATTAGAGCTGAACATTGACGTCTTTATGTTAAAGATTCTCCTCATATGGCAACATAGGCAGAAAAAATCTCTTGGCCCTTAATGGGTTCGCCCTCTGACTGCACACCGTATGAAGAATAATGGGCTATATTTTGTTTCCCAGAATGTTAGATTAACAGCTTGTAAACTCAATATGGGCATTTTCTTTGTGCTCATTAGGATTTCGGCAGAAATTGACACCAAGAAAAAGCGTTATGTGCCGTTTGGACAGTCTATATGGACAGACTGATTCTTTCAAACTATCAAAAACACTGTGTGCTATCGATCTGTGCTCACCTGACACCACAAACATCAGAAAAACACGTGATTCAACAACTATTTCAGCACTTGTTTCACGTTTTAAACTTCTGAGAATATGGCACACTGAGAATCCTAGTGAGCGAAAGGCCAGTCTTTGTTGGGTAATGTTCATTCGATGTTACTGTTAAAAGGCTGAATTTACAGCGTAGAAGCTCTCTGGAGCAATGGAAATGTAACATAGTACTGACGATTTTCTAAGTACCATTCACAGCATTTGGCAGATGCTCTTATCCAGAGGGGGTTAGGTGCCTTGCTCAAGGGCACTTCAACCTGCTGGCCTGTTTTGGGAATGGACCCTTCAGCCACAAATCCACTTCTCCAACCATTAGGCCACAGCTGCTCCAGTTTTCGGCTGCCCTCTATTAAAGAAATGGGTTTGTGGCTGAAGGGTCATGGGTCAATTCCCAGAACCAGCCAGCAGACTGAAGTGCCCTTGAGCAAGGCACCTAACCCCCTCTGGATAAGGGCACCTGCCAGATACATTTCCATTCCATTGAGTTTCTACGCTGTAAATTCAGCCCTCTAACTTCTAAAGTGCCCATGAGCAGCCAGACGGGTAAAATGCAGAGACAAATTTCCCCTCAGGGATTAATACAGTATAAGGAAATACATTTATTTAAGTTTCAAGTTTAAGTGCAACTATTTTCTTGAAATAGTCCAAAAGAAGTCAGTTATTTCAGTCTTGACAAACCACAATTTTACTTTACTTACTCTCCATTATTACATAGCATTATTAATAAACTCTCCCAGTTAAAACTTATCATGGACATAATTTAAATAGCAAAAGTAAGAGTGCAAATTATTCAAGAGAAAGTACGATTCTATATACAGAAATAACGACAATACAGAAGAACATTATCCCATACGAGAGAAAGGGGTTTAAAGGTGGAACCCAGAGTTGAGAAAGCTAGTGTATGTGGAGTTACGGTGCCTTCTGATGACCAACGTTTCGCACTACATACGCTGCTGCGTTTGCATTGTTATCCTCGGCATTGAAATCAGGAACCATCTGAATACACCAGAAGTCTCCAACGTTGGTCCACACCTGGTTCAACTTACTTGTCAATTTCAGGAGGGGATCTACCAAACTGTGCTGCACACCAGCCCACCACGACTGCAGTTTGACACCCCTTGTATAGACCAACCATAGTGCACCAGCTGTGACCAGTCAGAGCTAGTTTTAGGGTTCTTGAGGGTTCTAGGCACGATTTATGTGAATGATGATTATTTTATTATTGCAGGCAACAAGATGGTTTATGACATAGGATTAGGCCTTGAGTTCCTGAGAGTGGTTGAGTCTGATAGGGAGAGAAACAGCTTCAGAATTTAAGCGTTAGAAACGTGCATGCAATTCTAAAAGTGAGGTCACATAATCATATATGGTTTTAGGTATGTGGAGATACGACCCCTAAATCCCTAAACCCTAAATCTCCACATAATACCCTCGTAAGAGGTAAAGCTGAACTATGAGACCGGATGCCAATGCACACTTAAAACTAGAAAGCTAACAATGAAAATACAAACCAAAGAAGAAGAAGACCAAAACAGGAAACTGTACAAAAGCAGAAGAACAGGATTAACACTGGGAATAAACTTGACTGGAGATGACTAAAGGGGACATAGGACATGAAACAGGAAGCAGCTGAGCTTGATGACATTGCCATTGTTCAGGGAGTGTGTTTAAGGAGGGGAAGTGTGCTAGAGGCCGACCTACCTGGACCAGAGTTGAGCGCCGCTGGACAAGAGAAAAGACTGAGGGAACATAATCTAAGGGCAGAGCCAAAAAGGCAAAGTGCTGCATTCTTCTTTAAGCATTCATTGCTAGAACCAATTGTGTGTTTAGGGTCGTTGTCTTGTTACATGACCCACTGCCTCTTGAGATGTAATTCACGGACAGATGTCTTGACATTCTGCTTTAGAAGTCTCTGGAGCAATCCATTGATCTATCAATGATGGCAAGCTGTCCAGGCCCAGATGAAGCAAACCAGAACACTCCCGCCACCATGTTTCACAGATGGGATAGCTGCAATGCAATGATGGTCTTTCTCCAAATGTAACGCTCCTCATTTAAGCCAAAAATATATGCAGATTGAGACAATAAATAAATACATGCAGAATTGGGGTGACATGAATCTGGATTTTAAAAATATAATTAGCATAAAATGTATAATTATTGTTCTAAACTTAAAATGAGATAAAACAAGATCTCAGCATTTTAGTACGATCATCAATCATCAAATATCGGAAAGTATCAGTCAAAACCCACTATTGTATCATTGCTTTAGCTGTGAAGGGGCTCTCAAATGTGGAACTATCAGTTATTAGCTATTATTAAATGGTTTAGCCTAGTATTAAGACCAGTCATCACTTGCTGTTGGAAACCCATAAAAAATAGATGTTTGAAAAAGTGAATCTGGTCAAATTCTATGCAGTTGTTTTCTTCTAGCATGCAGCCACTCAGTTCTTCAGTGAAATAATAGCATATGTAGATGTTACTGCAGGATTTACATCAGTACCTGTCAGGAATACTGTGAATGATGGGAAATTGTTTTCTGAATTCCAGCAGGGAGTGTGTTTCTAAAGAAACGGTGGAGATTTAGCCAATGCACTTCAGCCCAGAGAACCTGGCAGGTTTTGTTGATTTACATAAAGGTCTGTGATTGGAGTCCACCACAACCTCAGCCAGGTAAATATTCCGAGAAGCTGGAAGGAAACATGATTAATAGCCCCTGGCCAAAGCAAACAATGGGCTGGCTGACAAGGAATAGGCTGTAGAACAATTTGGAGAGAGTTTTTTAAACGGATTGCAGAACTAGTGGAGAAGAAGTCATTAAAGTAATCAGGAAACAGTAGAATGGAGCTACCCCGGGTGAGGTTGTGATGATGGAGAAATCTCGAGGGTTCATGGATTGTAAATGTGTACATGTGAAGTAAGATATTATGCCAATCAGTTTGAAGTATATACTGTATACGATTCAAATGTGATCAAAAAATGTATTTATTTATAATAAAATAAGAACATGTGTAAAAGTAAAAGTTATAAGGAATTGTATTCAGAGACAACAAATGAATCATTTTTTATAAAAATGTTTTTGCAGAATCTCTATTGTCATATAGCCCATTGCGATATAAATACGGTAAGAAACAACAAGCGGCATTGTGGTTCAGTTTCGGCCCATTCCTATTGGCAAACCATCTTAAATTCCCTAAGATTACGAGCGTTCCCAAAATCTTCTATTAATTTTTATGGGATTCATGTCAGAAGACTGTCTAGACCACCCTTGCCTTCACTTTTTTTTAGAAACCATTTGGGTTAATCAGTGATTTACTAAGATGTTGATTTACTGAGCTATTAATGAGAATAAATAAATGTCACACACAAGGTACCTGGAAATACTTAGTGGTATCAGAGAGGCCATCAGAGTCAAAAACCTCACTTGCAGGGCTGCTCTGTTGATCAGGGCCAGCTGAGAAGAATCAGGGGAGATGCTAGGACACTTTATAAACGGAGGTTCTCCGGCTGTTGGGAGAATGGGAATGGCTTGGGAGGACACAATCTTGGGAACGTTAAGTCCAAGTACAGTGTATTTCACCCTGTTTTTTTTTTTTTAAACCAGTCTCCCTTTCAGCTGCGCTGACTTGTGTGGGTTGTGTGGACTTGTGTGAAGAACATATGCAAGAACATATAACCTTAAAGCCAAGAGCCATAGCATAGTTTGTGTAACATTTGCTGGGTTTGGTAGAAGTAAAAGTAAAGACCTGGAAATAAACCACGAAGCAACAAACTAGACAAAACATGAAGCACAATACAGAACACAACATTACAGGGCACAGGAACATGAATAACATTGGCGTAATGTCCATCAGGCACACCAACAGACACAGGAACATAGAACAAAAGTCACTGAGCACAGGCAAAGACGAAGGCGAGCTCTGACTCGCGGAACCAACCACATGCTTGCCAACATTGTGCCCTGGAAGATGCAGTGGCACACTTTGTGGCTGATACCAGGCTGTCTGCAGCATTGGGTGTTGCCGTAATTGTCCACTGATGGGAACATCTCTATGAAGGCTGCCATGCACCCATCCATCCATCCATCCATCCATCCATCCATCCATCCATCCATCCATCCATCCATCCATCCATCCATCCATCCATCTAGAATCATAATGTATTTATTTGTTTATTTGTGTTCATGCCTAGTAGTTTGTAATATGTAAGTTCTCTCTGCCATAGAAAGCTTTACATGTAATTTTATATACATTTTTTCAGTTCAGATATATGCACAGGTGTACAGTGGAGGAAATAATTATTTGACCCCTCATTGATTTTAGAAGTCTGCCCACTGACAAGAAATAAACACTGTATTCTTTTAAAGGTAAGTTTATTTTAACAGCGAGAGATAGAAAATAAAAAAGAGAATCCAGAAAATCACATTATAGAAAACATAATCGAGGGTTACAATAATAATAATAATACAGTGTATTTATACTGCACTTTACATTTTTAAATCTCAAAGTGCGTACATGTTAAAAGAGGGATAAATTAATTAGAAGACTGAGTAAGAAGGATTAAATCAACCATTTGTACATATTTATAAATAATAATAAAAAGTGAGTGAGTACATTTTAGCAGTCACTTACAATCCTGGCACTGCTATGGTATCTCTCATCTGCATTTACCACATGTGTATCTGTAGCAGTGAACACATTGCACAGTGGCATGATTGTTCTTGCATTGGTGTTTGACCTGGCACATGGCTCTTTTTCCAGGGCTAGGTGTGGAGGGTTGTGTCCGAAGCAATTGTTCTTTTCTTGCCTTCTTCGCAGCCATATGAGCGCTAGTCAACTCTCTTCCAAGCTCCACCAGGAAGTCCACCCGTCTTTCCTGCATCCCGGTGCATGCTTGATACAGCACATGTGCTTTCATTGCTGCCATGTCAATCATATTATAAAACACAGCAACTGGAGTGTACTCCTCCATCACATCCACACCACACTTTGTGGTGTTGTAAAGGGTGTCAGTGTTTGGCTTCCTTGTGGTGGTATAATCAGTCTGAACCACGCTGTGCATGCTGCTTAGAATATAGACGGTCTTCTTCCGTTTGGCCGCATACGCCGTCAGTGTGGCAGCAGTGCTTGAAAACACCTAATAAATAAGAAATTGTTATTTTCATAGCACTTTTACACACAATGACACACTTGGAGGTGTTGATTCTAAAAACCACAAAAGACCTGCAATATACCTGAGTGGTGAATTCATTGCGATCTGTTTGTCTAGCGGATTGAGGAATTTCCCAGTGAATCTTGTTGACTATGTCGAGAATGGTGGTTTTCCAGCTAAGCAGTTTTTGTGCAAGTGACAGCGATGTGAAGAAATTGTGGTAACATTTCTGCCCTTGTCTAGGAATGGTTCCATCAGCCTCATCACTACATTTTCGGACAGTCTCTCTCCACTGGGACGACTGGGGTCCTTGCCAAGATATGGGAGGACATTGCAAATGTACTTGGATTTTAGGTTGCAAGCCACCCAAAACTTGATCCCAAACTTGTCAGGTTTAGTTGCAATATACTGCAGGAAACAGCAGCGAGTTTTTGACGGGAAAAGCTGTTCATCAACAGTGATATGTAGACCAGGACTGTAGGACATGATGCAGTTGGTGACAAATGATCCCCACACACTGGAAATTGCAGCGAACTTATCAGTCTTCGCTCGATCACTAAGGGTGGACCTGTCATCAAAGCATAGGTGTCGCATGATGTTTTGGAAGTGATTTTGCGGCATAGTTCCAATGATCTGTGGGTTTCCCAGGTTTCGTGACCAGCAGTCACGTAGTGATGGAACCTTGCAAGATGGCAATTGCAATAAATGCCATTAGTTCAGGGAGGGCCATGAACCAATGAACATGCTCCGTTTTCTGTGCATGTTGAATAGTCCATTCTTGAATGCTATGAAGCATGTCAAGAGCGATGAAACACAGGAAGCTCTGAAGGTGACTCGAGATACTTTTCCTGGCCTTAGCCATTGGCTCTCCATCTGCGGTGTACGCTTCTATTGGGGTGAAAGGGAGACACGTCCCCACCTGTTCTTCATGCCACACTGTGCCATCTTTTGCTGTCTCTGTCAGGTCAGTCCCCAAACAAGCTCTCTTTTTAGGTTGAGAAGCAGTCTCCTCATCTGCAGTGTGAACAATCCAAATTGTGAGCAATGGTAAAGTCAAATGATATCACAAATGTATGCATAGATACTAATAATAATTCCAGTATCTCCTCCTCTGTATCGGAATAATGTCTAAAATATCTTCCTGAATAAAAACATACAACTAAAGCAGAAAAATGTCTTGCACTTCAGATTTGATGCTAATGATAGCCAAAAGAATAGCCAGTTAGCAACCTCCTGGCTAAAGGAGGGTTAGAAAAGTCTGGAACTTCTAGTGTTAAAACGACTTTAAAATGTAGTAAGTCATACGTCAAACAGCATGTAATAGATCTAGAGATTTTTAATCATATTTACCATATTTCTCCAACAATAGGCTGCCCCACAGTATAGGCCACCCCATTCTATAAGCAGCATTTTATACTGTTTTATACTTAGCCGTCATTGATCCATTTTTGCTTTGCGTTGCTCTTCGAACTCTTCATTGCTGCAGTAAATGGTACATTTAAATTCAATTAATCATTTGGGCTATTGTATTTTTGTACTGAATTATACTTTTAGAGAATGTGTTTCCATGGTTTTAGGCTGCACCCAATACCAGGTTTGTAAAATCAATGTATAAGCCACTGCCTATTTTTGGGGAAATATGGTATGTCTGTGGACACAGAAGGTCATTCCAAAATCTGATGTATTTATACAATTGTATGTTTTACAAGTCATAGAAGATTGATTTTGTATGCTTTAGATCATTGTCTTGTTGTAATATCTAGGGTGTGTTGATTTTTAGTAGAACTCTTTCTTCCCACTACATCCACCTTTCCTGTGCCACTGGCTGCCACTCATCTCTGGCTGTTTGCAAGCTGTTCTTTTATTGAAATGTATCTCCAACCAATCCTCTGGTGATTTTAGCCAAACAGTTAAGTTTTTGTTTAATTAGAAGCAGCCGCACCACCACCTCTGACTGAAGAAACTGATGATATCACAGAGAAACTTACCCTCCAATGACCTTTCCATGTTGGAAAAAGACTGATACCTACGTTAAAATATAATTCATTGCCACATCATACTTATGTAAGTATGTTGTACTAAGTATATGTACTACTGTGTACACACAAATGTTGTATTAATGTATTGGCATTTAAAAAATCATACACATAATAAATACTCACATTTCATGAGCTAGACCTATATCACAATATGATGTGTAATGGATGGTTTTATTTATTTTGCATTTTACAGGAATTATTTCCAGATTTTATATGAATTATTTTCTTTTACAAATGTATAAAATCAGTTTATTACAATGTATTATTACAATTACTATTTTAATACCATTTCTTCTGTAAAATGTCTCATTAACAGTGTTATATAACTATAACTAATTTCCCAAGCATTGTTTAATGAGGTCACAGCCATTAGTTTAGTAGCCAATGGCTCTGGACAATCCAACTATCCAACCTACACTGAAAAAATTCCCAAATGGTTCTGGACTCAGTCACAAAAAGGATCTAGAAGCATCCATTGGAATGTTCTTTGCACTTACAAATGACAATGGATGTAAGTTGGAGGATAAAATGTTGTAGTAAGAACCCTAGAAAACAAAAAGAAAAATGTTTCTTATGTAAAGGTTCTTATACGAACAAAGAACCGATTGACTGTACCAAAATTGATCTTTTTTCACTTCTTTATGTTTTGAAATTGTAGCTGAAAGACTGGAAAAATACCTATGGCTCCTATTTCCGTAACTATAATGTCTGTTTTTAGAATGTGCAACTATTTTATAGATTTTTCACTCTTATTTTGCCTCCCAACGTTTTGAGTGCATTGCAATCATCAAATTCAAAATGAGTTTCTACAATGTTTACAAAATACAATCAAGTTGATCAGCCAGACCAATCAAATGTCATATCTTTATTATTTTATCTGTTAAAGAAGGTTCAACAGACACATTAAACTTCTTTCTATTCTTCTAATTGTGGCACAATGACACAGAGTGTGCTGTAATGCTTTGAGAATGTCTCGTATTTGTATCGCTATTGATCCCCCAGGTATCAATAATTGTCGAGCACGTCTCAGCCGTCCCCATGGAAATGAAGTTAGATCCATGACAGACTTTATAAATCCAGCTCATTAGGTTCAGACATTAATTCCAGCTGCATATGAGGCACGTCACAGCCTTTAGAACACTTAAGTCACTGACTCCTCATTTATTTCAGCCCGTTATCTCATACTGATTCCAAAATAATCACACAACCCGATGCATTAAAACGGCCTCAGTCTCAGCGGGAGAGACAGAATCCAACTTCGCTTCATTCAGTCATTTTATTTTCTTAATAAGGAATTATATTTTCTTAATAAAGAGAAATTGTTGAGCTGAGGTCATCAGCTTTAAATGAACCCATTCTAAAAACATTTCTATCTGTAGTTTATGATTAGAAGCCTGGCAGGGTTGGCACATTTGCTTTGTGTAAGAAGTATTACCAAATGTATGTTGTTTTTCTGTTCTTTTCCCTGAGAAAAGATATTTAATTAGTTTTTTTCAAGCTGGCTTGGATCGCTCTGGACAGTCTCATGAAATTGTACCACCTACATTGAAAAAAATTCCCAAATGGTTCTTGGTATGTGTAATCAGTATGGAACCGTTATGTATTTTTTTTTATGTTCTACAGACATCTAATTCACCAAAACCTAGAACCTAGAACCTAGAAGCATTCATGGAAGTTTGTGAAGAGTTTATGAGTGTGAAGAAAGTTCATAAAGGTTCATATAAGAGCCCTAGATTGGTAAAGAACTTTTTTTATTATTATTATTATGTTAAAGTTCTTAAAACCTTTGAGTGTATACAACCAAAAAAGGTTCTTCTGTCATCATCAAAGAACCTTTTGATATCATTTTAGGTGAAAAAACCTATAGCATCCATTTCTACATTTACTAAGCCCATTTCTAGAACTTGAAGCTTGAATGTTCTACAGATTTTCTACTTTTATTTTTCATTTGAGTATGTTGCAAGATTCAAGCTCAAAATAAGTGGTCAGTTTTAAAAATTTTAAGAAAATATACAGATTCCAGATTTATGTTTTTCTTGCATTTTACAAAATTCTAAACATTTTTCAGAAACAGGGTTTGCATGTTTAATCAGTTTGTGCAATGATTGTAGATCCTTTAAATTCCTTTTTAATTAAAAACAGTTCAAACACAGCATATTAAATGTTAAAACTGAGAAATTGTATTGCTTATTTGTTTTAAATTTGATGCGAACCAAATATTTTTTAGAAAAGTTGGAACCAGACAACAATAGCTAGAAAAAACACTTGGTGATACATTCTCTTGGCCTGAGCTAGTTTAAGACGAACCGAATGGAAAACTGTCTTGTGTCAAGGCCAATCAAAATTTTGAATTCTTTTTTGGTAATCATGGCATTAAACTAAAGAAAAGGGGACCTCTTGGCTTATCAGCACACAGTTCCATGCATCACTGCTCAATGACATATATAGGTTTTGGAGCAACACATGCTGCCATTCTGACAGTGTCTTATTTCAGCAAGACAGTGATAAAATGCATTTTAATGCATGACAACGAGTTTCTTTCCTTAAAATATATACAATTACTCAGTAACAATATTTGATATATTGTCTGTATTATTTTCCATTAAATATGCCTTTACATTATCTGCAAGTCTATTTCTGTTGCTCTTTACAGCATTTCTGCATTTATTTCTGCAGCTAACAACTCGTTTACATCGTTGTTCCTGCATTCATAACTTCTGGTACCTTTTTAATATCTTTTGAATGCCACATGGCCCATGCAGTTATTAGATCTACAGTGCCATGATGGAGACAACAGTTCCCACTGGCAAGGAAGAGGCAGCGTCCGCAGTGTGTGGATCAAAATATGAGCCAGACATTACTTGCCAATTGGGTTACAAGAGCTGCTGCTTGTTGCCAGTGGAGTTCAGATTCATAGATTTCCAAACATTACGTGACCATCGTGCTCAGATCCCAACTGAGCCAGCCATTACATGTTGATAAGATTCGGATCGGGGCAGAGCGTGCGGTAATGCTCCGTCTCATTTTAAGCAGATAAGGGAAAGCTATCGGGAAGTCTTTAAACCCCTGCTGGAGATGAGAAGGGTTTCAGCCTAAAAGCCCTCAAGCCTGGAACAGATGAAGTTTGTTAGCTTGGCTCTCTCCACTAAAAAAACCCAGGAACGAACCCCTCGTATCTCAAATTTGAGATATGTTTAGTTAGTAATCGGAAGAATATTTGAAGCTATGTAGTTGTGTGATGCCAGTAAAAAGAGCAAGGCTGCTTCTACAATGACCAACGGTGCTGTGAAGATCAAGACCAAACTTCTATGGCACAGTCCATGAGATCAAAACTACATCAAGATGAGTTCAGACCCCAGGGATGCCACACTATTTGTAGCTACAGTAAGTTGCCGTAATTTTCTCTCTCTGTAAATAACTTGTGCATCTCTCTCTCTCTCTCTCTCTCTCTCTCTCTCTCTCTGGGTAGAAAGCCCCCCCCCCTCTCCCATCACTCCACCTCCCAACTTGACAGCATTGTGTTAGTAGGACAGTCCTGGCAAGCGTTTGGATCTGGAAAATGGGCATTTGAATGGAAAATAAATATTTTCCCCCTGAGGTCCAATTATGACATTTATGTAGTATAATTTTACACAACCATGTGTGTTACTGGGCCTTCAAGACAAATATATGTGACCTCTGTTCTGACTGGCTGCCTTGTACTGTGCCTCGCTGCTTACAACATGGTGAATGGGTGGGGCTAAAGTGCGGTAAGATGAAGTCATGAATATATGTATGACATCACAAGTTCTTTTTGCAGCCTAGTGTCTCTATAAGGATTGTACAGCATATAACAGTATTTACTACATTACATTCTTATTTTTAAAAAGCTCTAAACACCTGATATGACATGGGTTCATAAATCTCAGACATGTATTATACAGGTTCTTCTGAGGAGGCTTCTGAGTAAAGCGAGAACAATCTTAACCTACAGCTGTGACATCAATGCAAGTGCAACATGAAAGAGCTTCTCTTCCTTTATAAAGCCCTTCATTATTAGGCCCCTTCCTACTTCACTGTTCTGCTTCATCACCACAGTACTTCCAAAGCCTCTGCACCTCTGATGTTCTGCACCATACAGGACCAAGCACCAGACCCGAGGCTTTCATCATAGTCCCCCCAACCCCAAGCTATTATACACTGCTTTTAATGTGTGAATTATATTGTGTTTTGTGTCTTTAGGTTTTCTATTAATTTTTTTCCTGTGAATAATTTTTTTATTTTGAGTGCCCTGTAAAATGCAACCCCCTCCCCCAACAATAATAATACAAATATTTTTGTAATTTTTATATGAAATAATATTATTACAGGGGGTCCTAAGGTTATGTCACTGGCTCCTATTTTGTATGACGTTTGTGTAAAACATGCAGTTGAAAGCCTACTAAAAACCCTGTGGTAATACGGGACTGCTGCGAGAGAGACTCGTTTTAGCTAATAACGTGCTGCTTGTTCATGCATGTTGTTGGTCCCCTCCCCCCAAAAACATGCATGGCCAATAAAAATGTACTGTCATCGGCTTCACCACACACCTTTCAGATTGTGCAGCTTATCTCAGCTCACGTTGGAGGGCAAGCACTCCAAGTGAAACACTGACAAGTCTTTTTATAACCTCCCGAAAAAGCACACATGACTTTTGATTGACACAGAAAATAAGTGAAGGACAGCTTAAAAAAGTAGTCTAAACATATGAATTCACTGAGATTTAGGAGAGAGAGCTGAAAAGACCTTCAGTTTTGATTGGCAGTTAGCAGTCGCATGAGCTAGGAGCTAAAGCTAAGTTAGCCAAAGCAGCAGCTTTGATTGACGTTAGCAAGCTAAGTACACGAGCTAAGATGGACAGCTTAATGGACTTTTTAGTCTAAACATTTTATTTGTTGACATTTCAAGGACAGAGGCTCAAGCCTTTTCTGGCATCTGTTGAAATGATCCCATGTAAGGATGTACAGCCCAAATATGGCAATGATCAAATAAGTTCTTTGGGAAATGACTTCACTAATAGAAGCTAGTCAAAAATTTTTAAAAGTCTTCTTATAAAAGCCTAGAGCAGTTGGGTGAAATTTGTGAGATGGTCAGGTAATGACTCGGTTGTGCCGAAGGGATATTCAGAGGAGACTTCTATCTGAACACAGCAGGACTGATTATGATGACTCTGTTTCACCTGCTTCTGTAACTTCTAAAAATTGTAAGTAAAATATTCTTCTGTTTTTAACATCAAATGCTCTTCCAACTCATTCTTTGTGTGGAAAATCATTATTTAGATAAAAGATTATTTATAAACAAGACTACATGCAAGTCCTTCATGTTGTGAGCAAAGGTTTGTCAAAGCAGAAACTGTAAATGGAATTATATGATTATAAAATATATAATCCTGTAATTTCATAAAAATGTTGCTGACTGAGTTCCGACAGAATCGTTTTGGGTTACATCGCGTACATTGTACCTCATTGGTGCCTGGGCTGGGACTTGAACCTGCAACCCTCTGATCAAAAGAAAATGTTCCTGACCAGTAGGCCAACATAATCCATGAATGTTGCTCAGCTGAATCTATTGGCGCTTGCATAAGTACAATTAAGCAGAATTAAAAATATATATTTGTTATAACAACAACAACAACAACAACAACAACAACAATAATAATAATGTTGTTGTTGTTGTTAACATAATAATAATAATAATAATAATAATAATAATAATAATAATAATAATAATAATAATAATAATAATAATCATCATCAT
>JBBIGC010149981.1:0-18423 GCA_037576955.1 Lepidarchus adonis | reverse complement strand
TGTGTGAGGAGTGGGGGTTGACCGCTGGCAGACGGTGGGACTGCCCACCCCTTCTGCACCCCCAAGGCCCTAATGTACACATGGACAATCTAGTGTAACCAATCCACCTAATCCGCAAGCCTTTGGACAGCAGGAGGAAACCAGAGCAGCTGGAGGAAACCCATGTGGAACACGTGGACACAGGGAAGTTTGCGAACCCGCTGACGACCCAGGGACTGAACCAGGACCTTCGTGCTGTGAGGCAACAGCGCTAACCACCGCACCATCCACCACCCCATACTAAATCAATGAATGCCAATACTTGGTGCAGCCATATCGATGTAATGTGCTATAAAATACTGCAATACTACACAATATCTATTATTTTCCTCCTGCTTCTGGTATATACAATACTGTTAACCACTAAAAAGAGAAAAGGACAAACAAAATTCAGGTTTCAACTTTTTCTCGTACATAACGGCACTATAAGCTGTCCAGTTTCAAAGCATCTGAAGTGGAACTCAGGGTTAAAGCTCAAGTTCTGTTGAGAGTTTTAGCTTAGTCTTGTTACTTGTTGCATGTAGAAGAATGCTCTGCTATCTGTTTATAAATGACCTCAGGATTGATTATTAAGAATCAATTTTCTGGCAACAACCAGCATAAATACGGAGGACGGTGACCCAAGATCACTGATCCCCAGTGCTGACATTGTTGAAATGGCTGTTTGTAGCAATGAAGTTTTGCTCATTTTAACCACAGCCAAAACCTGTGTCTTCTTAATGAAAAACTGGAGGTTGTTTGAGCAGGTTGAGAGAAGTGACTTCTAGTGTTTGTTTGTAATATTCGCTTTGCAGCTGCAGTGCTAAATTAAAGAAGCAGAATTTCATTGTGTGAAATTGAATTTCTCTCAACTAATATTCTCAAACTGTGAAGTTATTGCTAATAACCAGCAATACTCAGTATAAAGTTAATTTGACAATTAAAAACTGATCTTTCGTGTTGCCGTTTAATAGTATCAAAAGTACATAATTTCAGTATCCCAAGGCTCATGTTTTGTGGCGATTTTTAGCTTAGTCTTGTTACTTGCTGCATGTACAGCTTTGTACAAAAGCAGATTCCTTCTAAAACCTTGACACAACTTCAATCTACAAAGTCCTTTTCAGAGTGAAACCTTTAGTCTAGTGGAACTTAACCTCTGCACACAGTAAATGTGGTGATTAAAGAAGGCAAAACTACACTGCCAGCTGTGGGAGGACATTGCAGTAATGACCATAACAAGCCTCTTGAGAGTCTACAGAGACTTTTATGCAATGTATTCTGTGTAAGCAAATGTGCCAATCTTGTGTGCATGCTAATTTGATCTGGAATGCATGTTAGGCGCATGCTACTCATCACTGTAGACTAACAATTACAATAGAAATACACTGACCCTTCTATCTCTCTCATCCAATGTCTCTCACTCATGCTGTATATCTTACTCTCCCCATCCGTATCTCTATTTCATCTCATTCCTTTCCCCATATACCCCCCACCAAGCCTCTTTCACTCTCCCGCCCATTTATCTCTCCCCTCATCTCTCCACTATCTCGGAGGAACTCTTTTTTGCAGTAGGCACTTGAGCATCAATAAGAGAACCCATCTCTCTCTCTCCTTCTCTCTCTCTTTATTGACAGGGCACAATCAGGATTAGATTTAGATAAATGTATTATCTTCTTTGCATGCCATTCAGCTCTCTTAGAAGAAAGCCCAGGGCCTTTCCCCCTTTTTCCATTAACATTCATTCAAGATTTTTTTCTACTTTTACAAAACTATTATTCTGAAGACTAACAATAGTGATTAACAATACTCTGTTATATTCTGACAGAAATTTATTTCTCATTTTCATTACCATTCAAATTATTAATAAAGTCTGCAATAAAGTGATTTAATGATAGGCCTATTTAATCACTTAATCACAAACTTGATATTTTATATTACATTAAAGTTAACACAAATTAAGTTTAACATAAAATTAATAACATTTTAAATTAATATTTTAAAATATCTTATTAAAAATTTTTCAGTGGCTAAAAATTGGGTGCAAAATAAAACATACAGCTTTATAGAATACCTTCATGCATTTATGTGGGACAGTAATGTAAACAAGCACAATAACAAACACGTTTGTCCTTTTCTCTTTGTCCCTTTGCTGAAATTCCAAAACTTCTCCAGATAAATACTCTCCAGCCTAGACTTGTGCCTGTGTGTGTGAAAAAGGTAGGGCATTCGAGCTTACAGAGGTAGGGTAGTGGGGCTTAATTTGAGCCGACACCCTTTAAGAGCATGTCTGTGTAAGAGGTCCATCATACCCTGGGGGAGCGCAACATCTGACAGGCTGCAAAGCTAGCACTGGGATAGACACAGCAAAGAGAATGAGCAAAGAACGCTGAGAGGCAAACTGGGGTAGTTTGTGCTCTCTGTGTAGGGCTGGGGGGGGGGGGGGGTAAATGGTGAATTAACACCCATTAAGAGTTGCTCATGTCTCAGTTTGAATGTTTTATCAGCTGTCCTGTCAGTGTGAAAGTACACCCTTCACATCATGCATAAAGTCTTTGAAGCCTTCAGTTTTCAGAAAATGCTCTTAACCTAACACAAGCTACTAGATTTTCACTCATCACCGTAAGGGTAAACACTAGCAGAACAAAATCCTTCTCACAGGCTCCAGTCAATGTATTGCACTTCAGAACATTCTTATTCTCACTCAAATTTCCATCATGCTTCCAGCGCCCTTTCATGCTATTCAGGGACCATTGCCCCTTCTTCTAATGGTTTACTTTGATGGAACCTTTTTTAAAGTTAAAAACATGTCTCAAGGCCACTTCCACTGAAAGAAATGTTTGCACAGACTGATGTTCAAGAACATAAAATCCAAGCAGGCAAGAGAAACTGCATTAAAACCCTTCAGTAACGAATGTATAGGCTTAAGACTAACGATTCCCTGACCAGAAATGTGTTGATGGTACTGATTTTTACAGGCTGATTTTTTTGTTGTTTTTATTAAACTTTTTTTTTTAAATCCTAAAACCCATGGACTAAATGAGCACATGAAACACAAATGCTTAGTCCATTCTTATAAATATCTGCAATAAAAAGCAACACCATTTACTTTTGAGAAAATTCAGTCGCCTATTCATAAATATCAGACAAATAATATGAGGCAATTGGCTCTTTAGCACATTTAGTCATAGCTAAAGATTCAGTGGTGTTTCAGTATAGGTTTATGTAGCAGCAGCATTCCAACATGGTTTTGATGAACTTACCTGTTCACATTACTTATGTTAAAATGTAAAAACAGATTGACAGAAACCAAAATAACACACTGACCAGTGACATATCTGAAAGAAAGATCTGCCAGTTCCCACTTTGGCTCATTTGGATTTTTTGCCCCTGCACTCATTCCCAAATGCATTTTTGCATGACGTTTCAGAAGAACTTTATCAATTCCTTAACATCTTTGTCAATTGATGACTCTTAAATGAACCAATATTTGTAAATAAAAGCGTGAAGAATCATTTTTAAAATGTACAAAACCACCACAAATGCGAAGGATCGTGGAAGAACCAGTAAATGGGTAAGGAGCCTAAACATAATGTAAAGGTTTTTTAGACCTTTAAAAATTAGTTTTACAAAAATAGTTCTTCAGAACCTAAAATGGTTCTATGGTATTGCTTAATGAATGCTCTCTGGCACATTTTTAAAAATGAGAACACCTGATACTCTTCCTAGACCACACCAGAAGACTAGAGACTAAACCTTCAGTATTTAGTTTCATTTCCCAAATGGTTTAAGTAATCCTCTTCTGTTGAAGTTTGCAGAGCTTCATAACTCACTGTAATTAACCATGTTCTGGTGCCAACACTAATAGAGTATCCATGTCCAATCATCTCTCGCTCTGCCTAATTATTCTCATCTGACTATATTTAATTACGTGTGCTCATCATCATCATCATCATCACAAAAAATGTAGAGAGCAGGGGAACTTCTCCAGAATACAAAAATACATTATCAGATGGGAATATCAATCCAATGCTGATCATTTTAAAGCAATTATCTGCAATTATATCTGACAGTCATAAAGCATCCATAATTAGAGTAGCGCAGTTCCATTTGTATTTTTCTGGTCCTGTTTACCCAGTAATGTGCTTCTTCATAATTCTCATCCTCATCACTACTATTTGTATGGTAAATGAAAGTAAATGATAAATTAACACCCATTACGAGCTGCTTGTGTCGCGGTTTGAATGTTTTATTAGCTATCCTGTCAGTGTGAATGTACATCCTTCACATTTTCATGCATAAAGCCTTGGGAATGAGCCTTGAGCTTTCAGAAAATGCTTTTAACCTAACACCAGTTACCACTTACCACTCAGGCAGAGCTCGGGAAGGATAAACATTAGCAAAATAAAAACCTTCTGGCAGAGTCCAGTCAGTGTAATGAACTTAAGGTGAATTCTTATTCTTCCATTATGTTTCCAGCTCTTTTTCAAACCATTCACCTTATTCACCTCCTCTTTCAATCTACTTGATTGCAAAATTTGTTTCCTGTAACCTGCGTCTCATCATCATCATCATCATCATCATTGCCATGTCATAAAAAAAAATCTTCAGCTGAAGTGTGTGTGAGGAGGGGGCTGAAGTATTATACATGTCCACTTCCCTTGGAATGTCCATAGTTTGCTGGCTACACTTCCACACACTTCTTCTAAAGTCTTCCCTTCGGGACCTCAGACCTGAACATTCAGCTTTCAGTGAGGATTTAACGAGCAGACATACACTCCTCAGGGCTCAGTTTCTGCCCAGCCAACATAAACAGTCAGTTTCATGACCTCAGCACCATCATGTCATTATCTGGTTTGGGAAAAGTCGCTTTAAGAATTCAGTTTGCAGAAGCACAAACAATGAGAGCACGAGCGAGACTCGATTTATAGGTCGAAATGAGAGGTAGTTACAAGCTGGTTTACGATTTATAACACATTAGTCATCTTTAAATCTCTAAAACGAAAGAATGCAAGCGTTTTTTCTACGCGACCAACTTACCTCAGCATGACAGCAAACTATGGCCAGCAAGACGACCATGGATATACTTCGAAACATCTGGAGAGGTAGGATGAAAAAAACGGGGGAAATGAGTGAAGATTTTAGAGCAAATGGCCTGAGAAGATGCAAAATGTATATACGAGGCGAAGGAGAATGAGCGGAGTTCACGACTGAGCACACTCACCATTTTCGTTGTTTCTGAGCGAAGAACAGCGGCGACCCTCCTGCTGGCGGAGTTTGGGGGCAGGAAACTCACCGCTCAGGAATCAGGAATCCGCACTGGGTTTGGACCCTCCCCCACCGTGACGTGGCCAATGAGAACGCTTCGAACCGAAGCACGCGCACCGTAATTCCGTCAACCATTGTATATCAAATTAAAGCGTGCTACATATACTTCTGTGTAATCTGTGTCGCTTTTCCTGACTTTTTAACGATAGTAATAAGCATAGTGACAAAATTGAACTGGAGATATTTGGCGCGCGAGCGCACACACACACACACACACACACACACACACACACACACACACACACACACACACACACACGCGATCAGGTATTACTACATTTATGAGGACATGCAATAGTGTAGGTAAAATTTCACCTTAGCTCAAAAGCACTTCCACTTTTATTTTTTCCACAAAAACTGGGCGTGTGCCTAAAACACAAACACCTCATATAGATTTTCCTGCCATTTTGAAGACATTTTGTACATTTTGTACACAGCAGTGGAGGAGTACAAATACCTGGGTGTCCACTGCAATAACAAATTGGACTGTATTTGGACGAACACAAATACACTTTACTAAAAGGGCCAAAGTCGTCTTCACCTGATAAGATCTTTTTGTGTTAACAGGACTCTTTTAAGGACTTTCTACAACACTGTGGTAGCGCCTGCCAATTTTATGCTGTGGTCTTCTGGTGTGGTGGAATTACAGAGAGGGACAGAAGAAAAATAAACAAGCTGGTCAAGAGGGTCAGTTCTGTCCTGGGTTGTTCACTGAAGCCCATTGAGCAGACTGGGGAGGAGAAGAGGTTGACCAAACTGACATCTATCATGGACAACACCTCCCACCCCCTTCATGAGACTGTAGGAGCCCTGAGCAGCTCATTCAGTAACAGACTGTTACACCCACAGTGTAGGAAGGAGTCGTTACTGCAGGTCATTTCTACCAGCAGCTGTCAGACTCTGCAACACAGTTTAACATGGTTCATCTATTTATCATCTCCTAAGATTAACACACCATCTGTTTTGAATTGCTGCTATTCACATGCAGTGTGCTTATGCATTTTATATTTCTTTTCTCATCTGCATCATACACATCCCCTCATACTTATACATATTCTGTAAATACTTCTGTTTGAAAGATTTCTTGGTTGTTTATGTATATAAATTATCATAATTTTTACTTTTGTTCCATTTTGTATGTATCAGAGCTTTGTAGCACCTACATTTCTCATTCGAGGAATAATAAATGTTTATTCTATTCTATTGTATTCTATTCTATTCTATTCTATTCTACATTTTGTCCTTGTAAAGTAATAAATACAAAGCTACACATGCACGCATGGAAATGCACACACAACCCAAAATCCACAGACCTTTAGGAAGAGTGGCACAGTAATAAATCATAGATAATAAGGGACTATTGCGCTTGGAGGCGTGCTTAAGGTTTACATGTATTGTTTTTGGGACAGGCTGCTTTTGAAACATTCATTAGCTCATCCAGTGCTGTTACTGAACATCTGTGCTTTATATGCTGATGTTCTCTATTATGCTGCTATATTAACACCTTGTTTATGATCTTCTGTGCTTCCAATGTGGTGATTTTTATATTCACTTACTATTCCTTTATTCATGTATTGGCCCATACATATGTAGATTTACAATTGCCAGCAGTTGTGTGCTAACATCTAGTATAAGTGTACATAGTCTTATTAAATTAAAATTATCACTGCCTGAAGAAAAACATGTATCTCATTTTTAAAGCGAGCAGCAGCTTTTTGAATAAAGAATATTTACATTAACTTACATCAAATATGAGAATATTGATTGGGTCTTCCAGCTAAGCTTGGACTGCCAGCAAAGACCATCTACAGCACTAGGACAATAGGAACTGCTCAACTCCTTTTTAACATAATCTGCTATCACACATTTGCACATATTTTCCATTATTTGGGCCACCTACTCATTGATCTTCAATCTAGTTTTGTCTGAATTTAGTCCAATCAGTAAGAAAAACTCTTAAGGAAGTTGTGCTGAATCTTAAGCCACCAATTTGCTGTCTGGACACTCTGGCCACAAACCTTTTAAAAAGTGTTTTCAGCTGTATTGCATTGAGATTTTGCAAATTGTGAACAGCTCTTTTTTTCTCAGGAATGTTTCCAAAAGCACAAACGACCACTGCTATCAAGCACCTCTTTAAAAAAAAAGACCTGCATACCGGTACCTTGACTGCCAATAATTTCATTCAGAATTTCAAATATCCCTTTCATAGGCAAAGTAGTCTACAATCAAATTACTTTTTACTTGAACTTAAATGACTTCCATGATGACTTTCAGTCAGGCTTTCACCAGCATCACAGTACAAAAATAGCAATCATAAAGATATTAAATTACATTCATTTGTATACAGATGCAGGTAAAATAACTGTGTTGGTGCTGCTAGACCTCAGCACAGCCTTTGAGACGTAAAACATTGGGTCAGGTCCTCAAGCATGGTCTTCAGATGGTTCACAAGAAAACCTATAAGGCAGGGAATATTTTATTTCTATTGACACTTATTGACACAAATAAATAAAAACTGCTATGTGATAAGAATTTCTTCAGGTCCTGTCCCAGGTTCTGTTTTACTTATACATACTTCCTCTTTGCCAAATTCTCCAAGAATACAAAGTGGTTTATCATAACTATGCAGATGACACTCACCGAATGATTTCAGTCCTGCAGACTTGATGCGTTTATGCCTTAAAAAATTAAAGGCCTGGATGCAACAGAATTTCTTTCAGTTAAATAAAAACAAGACAGAGATAGTTCTGTTTGGGAACAAAGAGGGAAGGTTGCAACTTACCTTAAATCTAGGCATTTAAAGACCATAGCCCAGTCCAAAAAACTCTGTGTAATGGATGAGGACCTTTGTTTTAGTTATCATATTAAATCTAAATCGGCATCTGGCAACTCAAAAATATAGCTAAGGGAAGAGAATTTGTTTTAAAGAAAGATTTGTGATAACATATCCATGCCTTTAAATCCTGCAGGGTCAACTACTGCAATGCTTTATTCATTGACCAAATGACCATCAGACAGCTACAGCCTATCCAAAATACTGCAAAACAAAAAAACAAAAACAATAAAAGGGAGCACATCACTCCAGTCTTTACACTGGCTTCCAATCAGAACTGAGTTCAAAGTCCTACTCATTGTATATAAGTCAGTAAATGATTTGGGGCCAAAATATCTTGCTATAATGTTTGAGAAATACCAGCCTGGAAGGTCACTTAAACCAGCGTGGACAGGTCGGCTAGTGGAGCTCAGAGCCGTAACTAAGCATGATGAAATGACATTTAGCCATTATATGGCTCACTGCTGGAACCGGCTCACCATGGAGATCAGGTCTGCTTTAACTGTAACTAGTTTTAAAAAGAAGCTAAAGACCAATTTATTTCCCACAGCCTTTACTTAAACAGAGGTTCTATTTAATTTTATTTTAATCTTTTATGTGCACTTTATCTGTCTTTTAAATCTTACTTTTATTTCTTACAATACTGCCTTTTATGCTTATTTTACCTCTGACATTGAATGTCGTCTGTGTGGACATTCTGTCTGTATAATATTGTGTTATATAAATAAACTTGCCTTGCTTACCATGGGCCACCTCCACACTGGTTGCCCACCTCCTAGCTATTAAGACCTGAACTAATCCCACCTTCATACATTGAGACTGTTCTAAATTTACATATTTACCACAGAAATGTCAGTAATTGTTCACTTCATTTGTCTACATTTACATTTAGAGCATTTGGCAGACGCGACGCTCATTATCCAGAGCGACGTACATGGTGAGCGGTTGGGGGTTAGGTGCCTTGCTCAAGGGCACTTCAGCCTGCTCCCTTCGGTTACAAACTCACTTCTCTAACCGTTGAGCTACAGCTGCCCCGACTTCATTTGTCTACTGTGTATGTGTTCCATTTGAATCACGTAGGAGTGTATGTAAGAAATTCGGGTCACGATGCATGATGAGGAATGGAACCCTGTCTTAACCCAAGGACTTTGGCTTGGTCATTAGGAACTTGAACTCAGATTTTGTCAAGCTGCTTTGTAACAACATCAGTGTAAAAAACTTTCTTAAAATCTTTACAGAGTGAATATTGGTCCCCTATAGATTATCTAACATCCCAGTTGGAAAAAGACACAATGACAATGAGGAATGATAGTGAAGAGAATAAAGAATACATATTTTAATATTTTAATATATATATTCAATAGTTAATAAACAGTTAAAGACAAGGTGAGCAAAACAGTGGGCTATCAAAATACAGTTTACCATCTTCTACCATCTCTGTTGACTGTCTGACTACACGAACTAAACAGGTAATCTCACAACTGCACTATACATCTACCTCACTGTTTGCTTTTTTCAGTCCTGCAGTCCCTTGTTTTGTGATTTATCATGTGCCTGAGGTCATCACTGGTATATTCTCAGATTGTTCTACAGCTGAAGGAATGAAAGAAAGAAAACAACTGTGCAGTTCATCTACCATGACTACACCCTGATATCCTTCATTGGTAGACTTGCTTTATATTTTCATTTACCATTTCATCAGCTCCACTGACCACAGGAGCACATAGTACATTACAAACATTACATTTATAGACAGAATGTAAAAAAAATCCAGAAAATTGCATTGTATTGTATTTGTATAATGTTGCAGAAAATAAGTATTTGATCAATAATAAAAGTTCACCGCAATACTTTGTAATGTAACCATGGTTGGCAAAGACAGATGTCAAATGTTTCATGTAGGTCTTCACCAGGTTTGTACACACTGTAGCTGGTATTTTGCCCCATTCTTCCATGCAGATCTTCTCAGAAGCTGTGATGTTTTGGGGCTGTTGCTGGGCAACACAGACTTTCATCTCCCTACACAGATTCTGTATTGGATTGAGGTCTGGAGACTGCCTAGGCCACTCCAGAACCTTAAAATGCTTTTTACATAGCCACTCCTTCATTGCGCAATGGTGTGTTTGGGATCATTGTCATGTTGGAAGATCCAGCCCAATTTCATCTTCAATTCTCTAACTGATGGAAGGAGGTTTTTGCCCAACATCTCATGATACATTGCCTCATTCATCCTTTCCTTAATACAGATCAGTCGTCCTATCCGCTTTGCAGAAAAAACAGCCCCAAAGCATAATGACTCCACCCTCATGCTTCACAGTGAGTATGGTTTTCTTGGTCCTCTAAACACAGCGAGTGGCTTTTATACCAAAGAGTTCCGTTTTGGTCTCATTTGACCACATGACATTCTCCAAATCCTCCTCTGGATTATACAGATTGTCTCTGTCAAACTTTAGACAGGCCTGTACATGTGCTGACTTAAGCAGGGGAACCTTTCGAGTTCTGCAGGATTTTAATCCATGACGACGTAGTGTATTACTAATAGTAACTTTTGTTACTGTGATCCCAGCTGTCTTCAGGTCATTGACCAGTTCCCCCCATGTAATTCTGGGCTGTTTCCTCATCGTTATCAAGATCATACCCCACAAGCTGAGATCTTGCATTTAATTATAATAATTAATATAATTATTGCTCCAACATCCCAGTCTTGTTCCTGGTGTCATTAGACAGCTGTCTGGTCTTAGCAATGGTGGAGGTTGGAGTTTAACTGTTTGAAGGTGTGGACAGGGGTCTTTTATACAGATAACGAGTTCAAACAGGTGCCATTAATACAGATAAGAAGTGGAAGATAGAAGAGCTTCTTAAAGAAGAAGTACAAGTCTGTGAAGGCCAGAATTCTTGCTTGTTTGTAGGTGCTAAATACTTATTTTATGCACAATTATGCAAATAAAATCTTTAAAAATCATACAGTGTAATTTCTTGGATTTGATTACATTCTGTACATTGAAGTGAACCTATGATGAACATTACAGACATCTCTAATCTTTTTAAGTGGGACAACAAAACCTTTTTTGCTGCACCGCAGCTTTTCTGTATCATTTGTTTGAACCTTTTAGCCCAGTCATCAATTGTCAGGACCAAGTGTAGACCATAAAAGCAATAATGCATTCAATAGCAGTGTTAATACTGGTGATTCATTTACTCTTCTTCTTCTACTTCATCATCATCTTCTTCTTCTTCTACTTCATCGTCTCCTTCTTCTTCTACATCATTGTCTTCTTCTTCTTCTTCTTCTTCTTCTTCTTCTTCTTCTTCTTCTTCTTCTTCTTCTTCTTCATTTTCATCTTCTTCTTCTTCATCTTCTTCTTTCAACTGCTTCCATTAAGGGTTAGTATTCATTTTTAATCTTGTCCATCCTCATCACAATCTTTAACTCTGCCACCTCAAGCTCCAATATATTTACTGTTACAGCTGGATATTTGTAGTAATGAGATTACATGTGTATTAACCTAATTTTATGCATATGGATATTTAAATAGGATTAACCTGTGTAATTACATGAGTGAACACTGGACTTTATACTCATTTAAATATAGAAGCTGCACTTTAATCAACTGTAACAGTGAATACAAATGCATTGTTGCTGTGAGCATTGTTAATGTGTAGCTACACAGCAAGGGACTACATAATGTAAGACGACATTGCTGTATGTTTTGAGGCCAAGTACAAAACCCTATCCAGATCAAGGCAAAAGTTTACTTCAGCACTAAAGCGATATAATCAGATCAGCAGTGCTTTCTACTAGAAGCACTCCAGAGGTTGTGATAAAACATTTGTGGAAACTGGTTTAATACCCTGCTTGAACAAGCATGAAATTATGTGTAGATTTAATTGATGAGTTTTCATCTATGAGCACCAAATGTTAGATGCTCTGGTGTATAATAATAATAAAACATCATGGCATACTGTGGTTCACAATTACATTTTGGGGCGATAAGAGTTCCAGTTTAAACCAGTAAATTTGAGCAGCAACCCCACATAAAGGCTTGAAGCTGTTAATTATTTTGTACATGCAAATACAGTCAGCAGATTTCTCTCATAATCAGCTGAAACATTCTGAAACGCTGCATTTTGATTGTTTTTGCAGTGAGGAGAGGGATGAAAAGATTTTTAAATGACTGATTAAAAATAAATGCCTCTCTAATCAACAAAGGTGGGCAATAATCAGCGAAACTAAATGTGCTTAAAGTACCACATGCAGATCAACTTGTACAGAAAAGGTTTAGAGACGTGTTATTGGAAATAATTACACTGTTGTCTTCAGTGGCGTGTAGGCTAATCTGTGTTGAATGCCTGCTGAACATTAGGATCTGTACTTATATGAGTGGGTGTCTTTTTAAATACCTTCAGCTCTGCCGGCCTACATCAGAAAAAACAAACTCAAACATTATGTTGATCCAGACACCTATGGTTCACTTCTATAATACATTTCCCAATTTTTTTTTTTGAAAAATGCAAATAAAAACAGAATTTGAATTCATTTCTGCCTTGGTCCTGAAAGGGTAAAAGATCACTGCAATCCAGTTCTGCACTTTGCCCTCGTCCCTTAAGTATAGAGAATTCTCTGAATGTTTTCGTGATATAATGTACTGTTGACAAAGAAATGTGTCTTTTATTTTGCTGTTCTACATTGAGCATTCATTTTACTAACAGTCTTTCACAGAGGGATGAACATCTCCTCAGCTTTACCTGTGAGAGACTCTACCTCTTTTGGCAACTTATTTCATTAGTTGTGTGATGTTCCATTTGGAGTTTTCTTTTTGCATGATGCAACTTTTCCAGACTTTTGTTGCTCCCATTCCAGTGCCTTTCTACCATCCAATTCTAAATTAGCATATATTTTTTATTATGAGTTTATATGATTTGTAGATAGTTACAGTTTAAATAATTACAGTCCTAGATTTTTGGGGGAAAAGGGATGAATAAGATTACCCCTGTATGTATTGACTATAATAATGTAATACAGCTGCATATGTAATGGGTCTAGCATTACAAGTGAGGCTGGTAGGCAGGGATGCAGCATTACTGTGTTGTCTCTGCATGTGTTTGTGAGTTAGAGACAGATGTGTAACAGATTCAGTACTAATTAGCCTGCTGCACTACATCTTCAGCTGTCACTGTCGAATCTAATGTTATGTGTATTTCAACAGAAGATGTAGGATTGTAGTAATGTCTTTGTGCTTTTTTATGTCTGTTTTGAAAAGAGAACTGAATCATTTAACCATAACTTTAACTTTAGGAACTAAAACATCAGCTTTAACTTCTTTTACTTTTTTATAGAAAAGGAGAACATCCTCAAGATAAAAGCCGTTTTATTATCAACTGTGGACATACAACTTCCTACAGTTACATTTGAGAATTCACTGTAATTAGCTAAAGTAAATCTAAATGAAAATAAACACAGTAACACCTGAAGGCCAAAGGCTGCCCAGGGAATTCACAGCTCATGCATGAGAATAAAATATTGAAAAACATTTAAAAAACAAAATCTGAATTTTACAAACAGCTTCGATTGGAGTTAATTACCGGGGGTCCTTGGCTTATGACATTCTCGACTTATGTGGTTATGATGCTGCCCCGAAAACACTTTTTTGTTTTTTATTATAGTGTGAAAATGAAAGTGATAGTAACTTTAATAAAATGTTTAAAAAATGCAATTCAGAGCATCAGGTGGGTGATTGTCCCTCTAGTGGACTGACAGAGGAATGCCTCCAAGGCAAAACATCGTAGATGCTTATGTAAAGGGTTTTGACTTCCATCAAAATCCGATGGAATGGAACCCCATTGTAAGTCGAGGACCCCTTGTAGTTGCTGCAGACTCTATGGTAGTTTGTGTGTTGGGTGGACAGTACATGCAAGTGATCTGGATTCCCAAGTAATGGAAAAGCCACAGAAATGGCAAGTAGGCAGTCATCCAATTGGATACACGTTCTGTGATACATGTGAATCCATGTTGTACATATTCGGCCAACTACTTTCTTTTTTTGCCCGACATAGTTAGTATGGATTAAAATATTAACAAAAAAATCACACAAAGTCCTACCATGACAGTCACAGGTTGACTGCTGAGCGCTAAATTCCCTGCAGCACTGATTGGCCAAGCAGTGTAGCATGATCATATGCAGCCAGTGATGGCCAAGAGGGGCGTGTCATCACAAATTTACATGATAATTCGGGTGTGTGCGGACCTCTGCGGCGGAGGCTCTGCCGAACCCCTGAGACCGACTCACCGAACCCCTAGGGTTCAATCGAACCCAGGTTAAGAACCACTGTTCTAGATGATCACTTTATTTTGAGAGTCCTTATGTTGGTGCAGTATTTACTTTATAAATGTCATCGAGCTGGTACTAATATAATCTGTTCTGAAATATTGATGTCTTCTTTAATGGATATGTTAATTAGTGCTTATGTAAGTCCAGGAATCTAGTAATCTAATGAAATACTTTCACATTCAGTGTAATAAATGATCATCAAATCTTAGTCGCATACAAAGGGGGTAAGATGTTGATCAATGCCCACAAATGTTCAGAAACACTTGAGCGTCACACGTGAGTGAAATGTCAAAAAAACAACAACACATTCATCAAAATGGATCAAAAGGTTTCAGAAAATAAAATAAAAGACTTGATGTACTTTCTGGTTAATAGTGGAGCTGTTGTAGAAGACAGACAGTTGCCCTGTTATAGCTCCTATACTGTCCATTAAAAAGAACTCAACAGGTTTGGACTGCAATGTTGAGTGTTTGGACTAGCAGTTTGAAGGCCTTGGCTTTCCTTATCTGTATCACCACAAACCACACACTCCATCACTGAGGATTTCTTAGACCTGTGCCAAAAAGGCTTAACTTTTTAAAATCATTTCAGCAACAAACTCAACGACAGAAATTCATTAACATTGGCCTGTCTGTTGGGCCTGTAGGTGGAGCCATTCAGCAGCACTTGCATATTCTGTTTTTGATGAGGCACATTTGTTTTTATAGCACCTCTCAACGGGACCATGTTGGGTTTCAACCCACAGAGGATTTCATACTAAATGTTGAGAACATCCTGTTAAACTATTACTCATGCCGGAAGACTGGAACAGAACAGAAATGCAATAGAACTGATGAAAGTCCTGAATCTTGCTCATATTGTTCTATGCTGGGTTCCTGGTGATGCTTTCGATCAGACATGTTAACCTGAGTCATACATGCATTAGTCAGACCTGTACGTGACTCCGTATGTGACAGTCTTTTCAAAGCTGCTGCTGCAGACTACATGCAGGTAAGAGCTTAATGAGTTCATTCCCCTGAACAGTAACCACAGACAGAACGTTCTCTCCGTTTTCTCTCTCTGCAAGAGATAAACACTGGCTTTTGGTCTAAAATCCTTTTATCAGTAAGGAGTGAAATTAGGGCTATCTGATCAGACACTCAAACTCCTAATTTCAGCCAGTCATCTATTCTAAATGCAGGAAGAGACAAAAGAGACTTTGAATGGCACTGGAGTCCATGAGCACACATTCATGAGATAAATATAAATCCCCTGATCTTCTTTCATTCCAAAAATCCCTTTATCTCTGCCTGCCACATCCACATCATCCAGACTGCCAGACAGGTACACAGAGGGACAGATAAAGGGCTGGTAAAGAGGACAAAGATGGAGAGAGGGAGCAGAGTAGGAGAGAAAGGCGGAAGGAGATTTAGAAGAAAATGAAGAAAGGTATGAAAATAAAGAGAAAGCGAGACAGGGACAGAGAGATTGGGGGGAAAGATGGAAAGAGACAGAGAGAAAAAGAATGAGTGAAAATATATATATACATACACACACATATATATATGTACAAAAGATACATATGTATATGGACACATTGAAAGGTGAGAGCAGGAGCACCATTCCACCTCCTCAGTAAAAAATAAATTATAATTTACAACAGAACATACATGTAGAGCTTATTACAACACCACTGCTGAATAAACACCTCCAGCCCCTGCGTCAGCTCATAGAACCTAAAATCTACCAGCACACTGTTCAAACCCAGGCTCTTCCACACAGACACTGCATCCTGTCCCCCAGTGCCTTCCACTTCGTTTCATCTGCTTAAATAAATTGGTATCTTTACAGTCCCAAATAAAAAAATTACCACCTGACATTTATAGACCCCAAAATAAAAATGTTCATAAACACATTAATCCGGGCCAGCAAGTGACTCAATAAAGAAAACAGAGAAGTGAGTCTGTTACAGTCCAAAAAACAATGAAAAACAGCTTAAAAAAAGAGAGAGGGAGAAATTGTGGAAAAGAGAGAGAGAGAGAGAGAGAGAGAGAGAGAGAGAGAGAGAGAGAGAGAGAGAGAGGGTATTGAAAATATGTTAGTTGTATAAATGTAGAATGAATATTTGCTTCCTATTTTTATTTTATTGGAATAGTTTATTATGATATTCTTTCATGTGGTTGACAGCATGATGTGTTTGAGAATCCTTCCAAACATATTATACTTTTTGAAAATGCTTAAAATTGTAATATTAATAATTAACATTTTGAATAATTCCACATAAAGCATCATTCTGCATGCGTATAATACATTAATGATGCCTTCAAATGAAAAAGGATCAGACAGATTTTTGAAGCATGAATTCTAATGTATTCTACTTTCTTCAATAACAGAACATGCTCCTCTCGCTCCTCTCACTCCTCTCACTCCTCTCGCTCCTCTGCGACAGATTAATTCATGACTCTGTCACTGTCAGTGTTACTTTGACAGATCTACACAGACTGACAGGATGCTGTGTTCTTGAGTAAGACAGTGGAATAAACGCAGTGTGTAACCTCTGTGCTGTCAGTGGGAGACACATCTCTGGGCCCTTTAAGACAAGGTCATCGGTGTGATATCAAAGACACGTCTCGTGTGCAAACATGATAACGACAGTGCTCAGATGAACTGGCTTCTAGCTGCTGTTCTCACAGATGGAGATGGTGGTTGGCTTTTCACATTCATGCATTTTTCAACCAGATCATAACCACGTGGATGCAGCTGTTTGGCCTGTGGAGGAACTGTTCACACACGCACGCGCACGCGCACGCGCACGCGCACGCGCACGCGCACATTAATTCATGCAAAGACATCTAAACATTTCATAAACTGAGTTATGTATAATAAAGTGAAAAGACACAGGGAAAAAGTATTGAACACATGAAGATAACAAGGTACAAAAAGGCATTGAAAGCCAGGAGATCACCCGAAATCTGTCAGTATGGAGAGAGAAACCCTGCGCCCTATCAGTACTAACTGATATCAGCTGCTTTAGTCCTAATTGATGGCCTATAAAAGCTTCTCATTACCCAGCAGACACACAGGAAAGACTTCATGATGGGTAAAAGCAAAGAACTCTTCCAAGATCTTCGTAATCTTGTCTTTGAACAGCATTCTGATGGGAATGGTTATAGGCGCATTCCCAGAATGCTAAATGTTCAGTGAGCACTGTGGGGGCCAGATTCCTATCCTGTTCCATACTTATTCCTTGTTTCATTTCACTTTATTATGACTCAACTTTTTTCATTAAATGTTCTGAATTCTTTGTATGAATTCAATATTTGGCTTGATGGCAACATCTGGTGCAAATATTGTGTCAATACCCAACTTAGAAATACCCTTGCTGATAAAAATGCTGATGTCAAATATTTATTCTCCCTGCTGTAATAGCCACCTTTACCTACTTTTTGTGTCATGTTTACATCCACTATTGTTCCTTAACATTGTTTCATGTTTGCACAAATGGCTATTTTGCACCCAGTAGATATTAATACTGTGTTCTGGTCTGTCTTTGCACTGTCCTGTGTTTTCATGTATTACCATAGTCTGGGAGGAGCATTGTTTCTGTTCAGTATGTAATAAATATATTTGGTTGAAATGACAGTAAAAGCTGACTTGACTTGAGTTGACTTGGTTGACTTGATCAGAAGAGGAACGCATCCTCCTTTGGTCGACACTAGGTAGTAAAAGAAGCAAAGAACATGACGTTGGGTGGAGTATGGTGGAGCATGGTTCTGTCCATATGGGCTCTCCTCAGCAGGAGTGAGAGGGTTCCAGCATATCAGGATTGGTCAGCACATTACAGTATCTCAGCAGAGAAGACAGAGAGAGAGAGAGAGAGAGAGAGAGAGAGAGAGAGAGAGAGAGAGAGAGAGAGAGAGAGAGAGACACAGAGACACA
>JBBIGC010149965.1:0-18424 GCA_037576955.1 Lepidarchus adonis | reverse complement strand
ACATTACAGAACCCAGGGTTGAATCAATGTGCATATTACAGATTAAACCATTTGCATTGTATTTTTCTTTTTAAACAGGCATTTAGTTGTGTTGTCAGCCATGGCACAACACCATGTGTTAGCTAGTCAAACAAGCTAGCTATGCTAACAATTTTCCTTAGAAGTTAACAAACACTGACTCAAACTGGGTAGGTTTTCATTAATTTATACAAAAAATCCCCCCCAAACACTGGATGGAGGGTCTAACTGTACAAGTGTAGTATGAATGTCATGACTCTAGCATCTTTCTAATCGGATGACAAGAATTGTTGCCACCATCTTCTGCTTATTTTTTCAGATTTGTATTTTTGATCTGTAGCTTGTTGTAGTTAATGTATGATTTATCGGTTCACATGCCCTAGTTCTTTTCACCAGGTTTACAAAAAAAAATCTGTTGCCATTAATCTAAAAGGTAATACTTCAGCCAATGAGTCACTCAATCTTGGAGAAATTCTTGGGCTTTTTTTCTCCACCCCATCTGGTTAAACTAGCCCATGATGATCTATAAGGACAACTGCACCACGGCCACTGGTGATCAAAGGCATTCTTGGAGACACTGGATTTATGACCATCGCCAGTTTAAAATAATCACTAAGCTTTTAAAGCCTCACAGTTGACAATATGTTACCATGAATATGTTAATGAAAACATCCTTAATGATCTTCATGTATGAAGGTCATCTAATTTTTACAGTGGTTAATTATTTTCAGACATTCATGATATGATATGACCGTTTATAACAAAGAAATAGTGCTAATGTGTTAGTGAAACATTTTAGCTTTAGCATTAGCTTATAAACAAGTAACAAGTCAAAGTTTTTTGCTTGCCACGTTTGTTCATTGCTTTTCATTTTTAAATTTTTTTAACACGTTATCATTTACAATGTAACCTTTTATTTTTACTGTATGTGCTGTTCGGTTGCATTTAAGATTGATATATTAAAAATCTTTCATTTTCATGTTTCAGAACAGAATGCTAAATGAATCTCAGAATTCCATTAAAATTAAAATGGTAACCAGGTGTAAATAAGTGACTATTTGTGCCGTGTGAAGACATTATTTCACTTGCTCACACAGATTTTTGGAAGCAGGAAGCAGAAATGCCCAGATCACATCGTGTGCAGGTTTCTCTGGTATGAAATGCATGCATGTATGAATTATGTATTTGTTGTTGATCTATAAGTAGATCCTCTGCAATGAACAGTTCAGCAGAGGTGAGTCATAAATTCATAGTGTGTCCAAATCCCATCTTTAGCCTGCAGCTTCTGCCCTGCCCTCACGTAGCCTAATTTGGATTAGAAAATTAGTTTTATTACTAAAACGTCACTGTTTTACAGAACTAGCTTTGTATAGATTATCTGAAACAATCTGAAAATGTGGAATTACTTCCACATTTTAAAACTCAGAGTATGGCATTAATACACACGTGTTCTGTACTGTTCTTGCTGCAGGTCAACCCAGATTTGTTTCTTAGAGACAAGCTGAAAGTCATCAAATCCACACTGTTTGCCCTATTGATGCACACACAGTACAGGCTAAACTTACTGAGCCAGTTACATTTATGAACTTTGATCTTGGTATGTACACTTGCTTAATGACTCTAAATCACAGAATGAGTGTCTTATATTTTGGCAGAGTATTGAGCTTTTTAGAGACCAGGACATGATCAAAACTTGAAAACAGAGTAGGATAACACAACAAATAATGTTAGCTAAAAGGCTAACATAATAAACTCCACCAAGTTCAAATTTTTACTCAACATTACTGATTAAAGCTTAATTTCTCTTTGTTTGTTCTATTAAATGTAATGTGCAGCACCAAGAACATCTGAATTTTTTGGTTTTGCTCAGACAAGAAGCTCAAATGTAGTTTCTACAGAATTCATGTCTGATTCAAACAGGACAGATGTTATAGTGTCTGAGCAGCAGGAAACCACATAATTCTAATGCATGATTTCGCCTGACTTAAGCCACAAACTGTGGACGGTTTAAAATCGTATTCATATCTGATCTGTGGCTCACATTGGGCTGTCAGCTTAGATTTCATACCTTCTTTCTGTCACCTTAGACAAAACTGCAGAGCAGATTTTTGGTGCAGTGTGAGCAAGGCCAAAAAAATCATATACAGGGGGTCCTCGACTTACCACATACTCAACTTATGAAAATTCATGGTTATTCAAGGTGAGCATGTGTTTTTGCTGAGATGTTTGTTTTATTTACCATTAGTGTTGAATACGAGTTTGTGTGGATTGGTGGGTGAGATGGGGGGTTAATAGTGCACTGTGCTAAGGCACCGTCAGTGTGGTTTTGCCACAAGTCACCTCTCCAATACGTTTACTGCTGTGGTGCATGTTGAAGCATTAAAAAGAGCATTTCTATCTGGAGCAACGTTTCTTAAATGCTTTACTGTAATATGAGAGCGTTCATGCATGTTGTCGGCTGTTAATAAAGCACAGTGCTGTTCAATAAAGCCTCTGCAGCAACATTACATGCATGAATTCCCAATTGCATCGAAATTTGATTTACTGACATATCGAACCCTGACAACTAGAGGACCTCCTGTATAAGTAACCAAATTTGCTCTGCAGTTTGAGCAAATCTTAAAAACTGGATTTAAGGAGGAAAAACATATTTCCTTTCCATATAAAGAAAGCCTAAAATCAGACTTTAAAAAATTGCTTTGCAGTGCAAGCCTGTGTTGCATGGGATTTGAACAAGACAAATGAAAATGTGTCTGGATCCTGCTTGAAAAAAGCCAGATTTACTTTATTTGTGCCTCTGAAACTGCAGAACATGTGGGATTTGAGCCATGTTCCTAAACAAGGTTCTAATGACTATGACTTAATGAGAGTCTTGTTAAACTCAAGTATAGTTATGAACGTTTTCTTACAATTAAATTTCATAGGAATTTCTCTCCCTTCTTGAAGTAGAATCATTCTGCCCGTCTAGGAGCTTATGTTAGAACATACACAGTGAAAGCTCTCACCATCTGTATCAGAAGGCCTTGGTGAGTGTGAACTCGCCAGCTGGACTGACCAGGTGAAGGTTTCTCAATACTGTGAAGGTGTGTGAGTGATAAAGCCTGATGTTTGTGAGTTCTTCAAAGAGAGGCCAGGGCACCAAACTAACTTTCAAAGGTTTTATTAGACAGAGGGAAAAATTACACTTACAAGTTAAAGTTTGAGAGAGAGACTGACTGTGAGAGACTGAGACTGACTGTGAGAGACTGAGACTGACTGAGAGACTGAGAGAGACTAAAAGAGACTGTGAGAGACTGACGTCCACATTGAAGTCTGAGCACATTGATTGATGGTCTTCAGGAGTTTTTATGGAATTCTGGGCTGTGCGTTATCAATTGGTGTGGATGGGTGTGTCACCCATCAAAACTAGTTTTAACCAGATTTAGTGTCGACGAGTGTTAGTGCCACAGAGTCTGAATGACTCAGAAGTTTTGGTGTGCAAATCGAATGAGATGATGCATGTTTCATTTAAGTGATGTGTTTTGTCCTTGATGGTGGGTGCATCAGGAGCTCTGTTTAAGCTAACAAGGTTTTTGGAGACTGAAAAATACAGCTTTATAATGTGGTCAGAGGGCCTTACATGTTTTGTGAACCCATAAATACCAGTTTTGTGACCATAGAAATATCAAGCATTACTTTGT
Organism: Lepidarchus adonis; assembly: GCA_037576955.1. NCBI lineage: Eukaryota > Metazoa > Chordata > Actinopteri > Characiformes > Lepidarchidae > Lepidarchus > Lepidarchus adonis. The sequence goes on along the minus strand of JBBIGC010149965.1, from coordinate 14,726 downwards.
CTTTCTCTCAAGCAGATTGGGTGGGGAAGAGGGTCAGATCAAGTCTATTTTATAGCTCTGTTTTTCGCTGTTATTGCTGTGTTGTTTGTTTTATTCACCATTAGTGTTGAATAAGAGTTCATGTGGATTGGTGGGTGAGATGGGGGGTTAATAGTGCACTGTGCTAAGGCTCCACCATTGTGGTCTTGCCACAAGTCATCTCTCCAATGCGTTTACTGCTGTGGTGTATATTGAAGCATTAAAAAGAGCATTTCTACCTGGAGCAACGTTTCCTAAATACTTTACTGCAATATGAGAGCGTTCGTCCATGTTGCGTGCTGTTAATAAAGCACAGTGCTGTTCAATAAAGCCTCTGCAGCATCATTACATGCAGGAGTTCCCACCTACATCAAAATTCCAGTTACAGCACCCTCAGAGGAGCTGAACTCTAGCGGAGATGGAGGACCCCCTGTAGTCCCTCTTTTTTTTTTTTTAAATAAAAGTACTATTTTCTGGTGCATTCTTTTTTTTCTGGTGAACAAAACAGTTTTTCCAAACCCTTTCTACTAGTCTTATCAGCAGAAAAGGTAAGGACATACAAAGAGAATAGGTGTTGGTGTCTGAATGTTGGCATGAGGAAGGTGATTTCATTACGCATGAACTGATAACAGGGTGTGAGCACTCTGAAATCTTTGACTAATAATGCTGATTGCATTTTCACATTTGCCTCAGTTGCTATCAGTGTTAATTTTTTCATAAGATCAGAATGATCAAAGACCTTACTTAGCATTCTTAACAAAGTAAACTGAGACCACAGTGACCATTCATACAGTCTGGGCACTACAGACATAGTGAGTACAGAACCATTATTTACCTACTTTATGTAAGATCAAGCTCTATACAAGGGGTAGGGAACAATTTTCAGCCCAAAACAGTAGGCCCCGGTTTTGATCATGGCCTACCCTATCTTGCAGAAAATTCTAATAATGCAGGGGTGCTGCAGCCCCTTCAAGACCACTGATATTAAGATTACTGAACTGCAGCTGCTAAAATAATTAATAGTTTTAGGAGTTTTAAAGAGTTTTATTTACTGCTGTATCTGCATTGCAGGTTAATTATGGGTATATTCACTAAAGTGTAAGCAGACATGCCTGCTGGCTCTGAACCCTGAAGTGAATGTTGGTTTTTAACATAAGAATTAAGGTAACATAATATCCCCCAAATGTATGAAATGCATTACTTTTTTCACCCATTATGTCAGGGTATAACATGTAAATATAATATATAGCAAGGTGTGTCAGTTATATGTCACCATTTCTCACTTCAAGTGTCCCCCCCACCTTTACACATACCTTTTCAATTAAATAGGATTTTAATTGAGCAATACTCTGAATCAGGAGTGTTAAAATTATAAATATGCAGTTCTGTGAAATTCTTGGACTATGGAAGGGGAACATAGCGGTAATAGTGAAAACAAGAGTTCCTCAGAACTACACTCTTATGGAAGTGTTTTAGTAGGTTCTTGAATTGTTTTAGAGAATCCAATTGTATTTTCTATCACACTGCTTCAATAAAACCCCTTTCGGCTCCTTCGTTTATCCCTTACTCAAAATGGGAAAATGTTCCCCATATTGGGGAAAGAGTCAAATTAAGGAAATTCTGAAACCAGAATAAGGTTAATCCCTGGACCATAACTGGACAGAACCAGTCAAAATGGGGAGTATCCGGAACATAAGTAAAGGCTGGTGTGACTCCAGGTAAATAAAATACCTGGTGAAATAAGAGGTGCACTGACTAATTTTAGCTTTTACATTTCCATTAAACTGAACTTTCTTCACAAATCCTCAACAAAACTCACATTTCTATATACAGTCGAATCTCGTTAACTTGGCCTATTGATCCGGGTCCTGTATTTGGTTAGAGGCGGAGTTGGCGAACTATCGTAATGAGGTAAATAACATGGAAGGAAATCCGTCCTGCAGCCATTTGTGGCAAGCTAGCGGGGGTGTTACTGTATCTGCACAAGAATCGTGTGACAGAACAGTAAGAACCTGCATGTTTGAAACCCTTCGTTTTATCTTGAGAGTCCATATTTACTGCCCGCGTGTACACTGGTGGTTTGTAATGAACTCACTCTTCATCTCTACTGCAAACCATGGTCCCAGTCAATGACGTCAGCCATTATCGGTGTTATAATCCTACCCTTGAAAACGTCCTAACTTTGGGTACTGCACATGTGCACAACAAAATCTCACCGTTTTCTCTTGCTTTAACAAATGCGTTTTGACAAACACAGTAAAGATAGTTTGCAGGTAGCGATTCAGTTTTTAGATGACTATAACTCTTTGAAATATTGAGTTTTGGCCATGAATCCTAAAGAACTGTGATTACTTAATATCCTGTCCCAAAATCACACAGTAAAACAAATTGCTTTTTTATTTTAAAACATGTGTAACATCAGAACTTTTAAACACAGGGAGACCAGATTAAGCTAAAAAATAATGATCTCATTTGTGAATACGAAGCCGCAACTCGTCTGTCAGTGCACAATAAATCCCTAAAACAGAGAAGATGGAAGATAACTGTTTTCTATTGAAAACCATTTTACAATGCACATCATAACAGCAATGCTGAAAAAACTCACTGGCTTTAGACTTGGAAATTATTCACAATTGGATTTTGGCAAGTTATGAAAGTAATAGATGTATGAAATTATGGTTTGTTCTGGTGGCTGAACTTGCATGACAATTGTCATCTCTATGCCAGATAGGTGGTGCTAAAAAATTGGCTCATGATGTGTACAACATGTTAAATCACCTCTCTGAAGGTTCATCACATAGAAACAGACGTCAGTTGGGCCTTAATACAAAGTGTCCTTCTGTCATTCGACAAAGAAAATGTTTTCACTTACCTTGAAAGAGCCCACAAATTATCCAATCATATGGTGATGAAAAAGGACCTCCAAAGATTCACTGGTCTACATATCTGTGTGGGTCACATGCTGCATTGTGTCCAGTGCAATCAGCAATATTACAAATGACAAAGGATGCATGAGTTTTCAACATTGTGCTTTGCGATTTTTGCAGAACTCGTATCAATGTAGAGAAAGCCAAGGCACAATTCCTTTAAATGTGTGTTGTGTTCTTGGGGATTAAGAACACAAAGCTGTCCAAGAAGGGATTGCCCAGCTCAACAAATACATTCAACAGAACACATCTGAAGAAGAGGAAGAGATCTCTTTAAAGGCTTATGTCCCTGAGGAAGATGAGTTCCAAAGGACAACAAAAACCATCATGAGTAGTTCACGATTCACCTCAGAATTCAAGAGTGTCCAGCAGGATGCCTTAAGGACAGTGTTGATGAAGACAACATTTACAACTGTGAGGGGATTGTTGAGCTGCTGAAGCGAAATTATATGGGCCTTTTCCCTCTGTGGAGTGGTCTTCTTCTTAGTGACCTCTCAGACTACACCTACAAGAGCAGGTTCTTTAAAAAGTACTGTACTTCCAAATGTGTTCTAATATTCGAGGGGAAATGGAATGGTCCTACCACAAATGGATTCCTCACTCCAACCAGCAATATGGGAAGAGTTGTGGAGTTTTCATAATAAAGGTTTAAGGCAATTTATATGATTGCTTTTTTAAACTTTAAAGGTGTTTAAAACAGTGTTAATATGGCATGCAGTCATTTTATGCACACACTTTAGGTTTTCACATCAGAGAAGAAATCATAAGAAGCTTCCCTGATCTTCCAAGTCAACTTCAACTTTTAATTAACAAGAGGCAATTAAAGGTTTGCAAGAAGAGATGGGAACTACAATTTTGCCATTAACAGGTATACTTGATTATGCACACTCCCTCATATAAGTAGAATTGACATAATAATAACACAGAGAAGAAATAAAACAAATGTACTCTGTCATATTTTCAATTAACAGAGCCAATTGTTGATGTCTGCCATCTATGTGGTTTCAGAGATACCTGTGAAATCAATATGGGTATTAACCTATTATATATGCACAAAACGTTACATGGACAACAATATTTTGTATTTTTGTATTTTTTTTTACATTCATTTCTCATACAGATCCAGAGTGATTCCTGTATGTTTTGGACACAATGTCTAATGCACCAATCTGAATCAGTCAGAAATAGAAACATTCACTGATACCAAAATAAATGGTTTTGTACATTTTGTATATAGGCAGTTACAGTAGAAACTGTTTATTGTAAAAGTGAAATTGCCTGACATCAAAAACAGCGTAAGTAATGATTAAGGGCAAAAAGAAAACATTTGTAGAATTTGTGTTTTAATATTTATAGAACAATTTGTTCATTTTGATTCATTTGTAATTTAATTTTTTTTAGTGACTTTTAGTGATTCAAGCTTATTTAATAATATAATTTCACATGCTAATATGCTAAAATAATTAGATCATCACAGAAATGGAAGATAAATAATTGTAATAGACAAATGTAAGAAAAAAACTTAGGGAAGACTTTTTTTGAATACTATATTTTTATTTTATGTATTATTTATTGCTATTTACCCTTATTTAATCAGGAGTGATAATATATATCTTTTCCCAGGAAGCTCAAGATTTATAGTAGATATGTAATAGACATATAATTTTGTCAATAGATGTTGCATCAATATTGTGCGAGGCTGTGCATTAAAGATTAATTGCATGTATCCAATGCACAATACTAATACATTCAGAATATATTAACTGATAAATCAAGGACACTATTACACAGAGTATTTGTAAATTAAATACATGTAGCACAAAATAAACAGACTAACGGTGAACTGTGTAATAATTTACAAATCAGATGAGTCATTTTGAGCATCGTTGTGTTGATACAAATATTGTATTTATTAAATAAAAACCTTGGTAGTCTTCTCTCGCAACTGCACCACAGGTTAGTGGTCAAATATGCAAAAAAAAAAAAACATTTGTGAAATGTTCACAACAAACACCGCATGATTCTCGGTGATATATTTATTGTAAATATCACTTAAAATAAAAACCTCTTTAGCACCACCTATCTATGATGACAAACCGTAATTTCACACATCTATTTCTAAAATCCAATTGAAGCGGTTTTCAATATGAAAACAGTTATTTTCCATCCTCTGTTTTAGGAATTTATCGCGCACTGATGCCTAAAAATTCTGAAAAAAATCGCAAATCAGATCATTGTTATACCGTGTGATTTTGGAGCGGGAGATGAAATAATCTGAATTCACAGATCACGAGGGACACGGTTCTTTAGGATTCATGGCCAGAACTCACGCACGTTTTGATGAGGTCCTACACTGTAGATATGTTCTACCTCAGGTTAACGAAATGCGTGACGGTTGGACAACTCGACGAGGAAGCACAGTTCGTCAGAACTCCGCCCGTGGAACTTAACCTTCTCGGAGCTCAGGAAAGAAAGTCCTCCGCAGTGACCGCCCCTTTCTACACCGACATGCCTTTACAAACTGTGGACAGTAGCTTCAGAAGTTCACATTCAAACACGCACCCTTAAAATGAGCACCGGCGTGGAGCGACTGTTTGACGAGCTCGGCCACTTCAAAAGGTACGTTCATGGGTTGTTGGGTTGCACCCAGGGAACTTCAATACTTAAGTGTGTATTGTACGTATTGTACGTCAAGAATGATTATCCTTGGCTTGGAGACTTGGCTCTTCTACTCCAGTAAAGAACTAAGTAAAAACAGAGATATATCAGCTGAAAAGGTTGGACCAGGTCAAGCTTGGATCAAAACCTTCTAGATTTTTTCCAGTGAATGAAATAAGAAGAAAATTATTATACATACTGACTTCTATATAGGTCTTGCCATTTTTGGTTTGAAGTTATGAATCTACTCTAGATGTTTTATTTTAGTAAAGAGAAATAGATTGAAAGAGAGATATAAAGTAAGGTCTGGCCATTCTTGGATTGGAAATATTGATCTTTTCTAGATCTCCTAATAACCAGAACGAGAAGGAAATTATCCCAACAATCTCCTAGGTTTGTGTGTGTGTGTGTGTAGGGGTGGATGGAACTTTGGAATGGCAAAGTTGGTGCATTATTAATATGCTTATTGCGACAGAACACTTTAGATTTGTTATTACATTAAAAAATGACATTGTTTTATTCCTCCTATACTACACTGGACAACATTTGTGCTTTGAATTTGCATCATGTAAATGAAATGCACATGAATAAAGTAAGTTGCACAAACACAATTGTTACTAAAAGAAATTATGTCCTAGAGATTATTTAACATATGTTATTGGTATAAGCAATATTATCAGTGCCTTAGGACCCCTGAGCACCTAGCAGCTTTACGAGTTATTTTTATGGATTAGTGAAGATAAATGGAAGATAAAAATATAATGCTTGGTGATGTGCTTAGATGATGTGTTTAGAACTAAAGCTAAATGTTGCTAACAAACACAGAGTCAAGAATTAGCCACAATGACTGAATCTCCTCTTAATACACTTAAAATTCATTAAGGATGGTGCCAGACTTGTCAGCGTGGTTTAGGACCCTGTATGACTTATAAATAATAGTGCAATTTGTTCTGCTTTGTTGGCAATTTGTGTTTTGTTCCCAAGCAGGAAGTAAAAATGCTCTGTGACTGATGCTCTTGTTATTTCTAAATGTATTATTTGATTTGTTTGATGTTTTTATTTAAGCAGGCTTTTGAAAAGAGTTGAGTAACCTCTATGCTCTGTGTCATATTCTTTAATGTATTTATTCTGTTATTATTGCTATCATTTTATTGCTTTGATTCTCATGTTAGTATAATGTGATTTATGTTTTTTTGGTTGATCTTGTCATTTTACAATACATCTGTCTGTAAAAGGCGCTTTATAAATAAACTTTACTTTAAAGAAATAGAAGAAACGATGCACTAACATATTAATCTAGTTCGATTATTTCATTATTTTTCTTTCTTAAATACTAAGTGAAGTAGTAGGATGCCCCAATATTCAGAAACAGCCCTGTTAATCGAACATTCCTGCTTCCCTAGGTTTCAGGCATGCCTATACTTCGCTGCTGTTTTCCAGGCCACCTCTTGTGGGATTCATTATCTGGCCTCTGTTTTCTTGGTGGAGACCCCAAAATTCCTCTGTAGCACACCTTACAACATCACAAACGTCCTGTATGGGAACCACTCTGGAACCTCTCTGGAAGACATCTGGTCATTCTACAAGCCCGGGAATGGTCCGGTGGTGGTGCAGACAGTTAGCGGAGAGCAGTGGGAGCTTAGCCCCTGTCGCAGGGTGCTGCGCCTTGAACCTGTTGACCTCCAGTACAATTTCCATGGCAACAGATCTGTGGAATCATGCAGTGACTATGTGTTTGACCACAGCCAGGTGAAGCACAGTGTAGTGACCGACTGGGACCTGGTATGTGAAAAAGAATGGCTGGCCAAGCTTTCACAGCCCACCTTCATGCTTGGGGTTCTGATTGGGGCACTGGTGTTTGGAGATATCGCAGACAGGTATGGCTAGCATCTGTGTGTCCACTATAAAAGTGCACATTTTTTTATCAGTTAAAGCTATAAGTCACAAGTTTTAAACTTATAATTTTTTTTTTGCATAACAAAATGTCCAGCTTAAGTATCAAGTAATGCAATTTGTTAATAGTGAATCATTTTGGCAATTAATCAAACAACCGTTGTTGTTTTTTTAACTTTTATATATATTATAGGGTATCAGGAAATTAAATGGAATAATTTTAGGGTATCAGGAAATTAAATGGAATAATTTTAGGGTATCAGGAAATTAAATGGAATAATTTTAAGTAATTGTTAATGCCATACTGAGAAAGTTTGATCTCTTTGATGCAACTTTAAGCTAGCTACACATTTTATGAATCTGACACAGTTTTTCTTTTCTTTTTTACATTCACATTTATTCATTTGGCTGATGCTTTTGTTCAGGTACAGGAAAAATCAAGCATTACTCAGACATGACAACACCGATGTTAGAGCTACAAAGAAGTTCAACACATTTCTCTTAGTCATAGAATACAGTGCAAGTGCCAAAACAGTGAAGATAGCAAATGCTATCTGAGAGGCTAGAAAGAGAATAACGCATTTTATATAAATCATAAAAAGCTTATAAGCAAATCTATACAGAAGGCAAGTGCTACAGCATGAACATCATGAACTACAACTGTCTAGTAGAGCTAAAAGAGTCCAGGACACTGTTTACTTAATTGAAGCACCTAAAGACACAGTTCATTAGATGTAGTGTTTATTTCAAAAGTCGTTGTAAACAGCCTGAGTACTACTGTTATGCACTAATGCACGTCTATGTGATCATACATTTCATACTACAGCGAATCCTTCAATAAACTAACGTCTAAACCTTTTCAATGAGAACATACAATAATCAGCTCAGAAAACGTATCAATTTTAATGTGCAGTTGTATGTGTGTAAATTTGCCATTGATGTCTTTCATGGCTCAACCAATCAGGTTTTAAATAGGTTTTGAACTATGATCTATTTTAGGGGCACTTTTAACTAAACCAGATCAAATTAACAAACATATACCCAGTTCATCATTCACTGGAACGCCACTTAATATGAGTCAACGTGACTTAATATGATTTACTCTAATATGATAATACAACATCTCTCTTTCTCTAGGGTTGGCAGACGGCCCATATTAATGTCAACCAGCATTTTCCAATTTATCTTTGGCATCCTTGTGGCATTTACAGGAAACTACTACTTTTTTATGGGGATGCGGTTCCTTCTAGCCATGGTAAGTGTAAAAAGAAAAAGACCATATTTTCCTTAAGACATTTTAAGTGCACAAAACACACAGGCTATATATTTTAGCTTTTCTGTGTGATAAACTAAAGATGATATAAAATATTAAGAGTGGGTGAGAATCATCGGGAATATATTAGTTCAACTCTAATTCTAATTGACATACTCTTCACTTGTGCTTTTCATTCCTCCTTTTCTCCAATCAGCTTCCTTTCCATTACAGTTGCTTACAATAGTAACTTGGTGTTAATACCAATATATGCCATATTTCTGTCCAGTGCTACAGCATGAACAACATGAATTATTACTAGTAGAGCTAAAAGAGTCCAGGACATTCCTCGCCGTCTTCAGGTGCTTCAGATAAGTGAAGCAATTTAGACATAGATGGAAGATTCTACAACATGAGCTGATCTGAGTAATTCTAGTGGGTGTGCAGGTCTGGATCAGTGTTCTGTAGCTAGACACAGATCCGTGGATGGACCTGTAGGTGACCCTCAATGACTTGAATTTGATGCCAGTGTAAGGAACTGAGCAGTGGCGTTACATGGGCAAGTTTCAACCTAGCTGCTGCATTCTGAATCCTTTACAGTGAATTTGTATTATTTCACTACAATGCTTCTGTTTCTGATTATCTTTGGTGATAATTTTGGTGAAAATGCTAATGTCCAAACTGTTTCAGATTTATCTAAGGTATGTTGGTATATTTTGGATGTTTACTTTTTGGACTGAAATATAGTTAGGTCGACTTTTTGTCTAAAAAAGTACCATATTAGGCAGTGATGATTACATGTGTGTAGGTATCATTTATGTTCTTCTCTTGTTATGTTACTTGGAGTCATTTATTTTATCCTTTGCTTCAATGACCGTGATGTTTGATTGGTCACGTAATTGAAGTTGAATTCAGCTATAATGTGTTAAATAAGCGCTGAGTCACAACAAATATTGTGAGGCATGACATCCACTATTGCGGATGATCTCACTATTTATTCATTTATTTATTTTCAGCATGTTGAAGCTAAATAAATAATCATTGTGTAACATGGGCCAGGGGTGTCTATTCATTCATTGTTTACACATTAAGGTTAGCATGTGAATTATTCTACTTTTTTGTGCTGTGTTACCAATGCTATAACACTGTCAATGCAAAACAGGTACTTCTCCCTCAAAGGTATCACATGGCCTTTAAGGTTTAATTGTGTTCTTCTTGAAACAGTACTCTCTATGAACTTTCTTAAACGAAATTATCATATTTGTGCCCTAGCACTCCATCTTCTTCCTCATTATATAATACTGCCTCTTCTTTGGTTTTTCTCTTTCTAAAGTATATGAGGTGTTATCTTCTTCACCATTCTCTCTGTTTTGTCAGGTGTCTAGTGGCTACCTGGTTGTAGTTTTTGTCTACGTGACGGAGTTTACAGGGAACAAGGTGCGCACCTGGACGTCCATGCATGTGCACGCAGCGTTCGCAGTGGGCATCATGGTGGTGGCTTTGGTGGGGTATCTGGTCCGGGTATGGTGGGTCTACCAGATCATCCTGACCTTAAGCACCTGCCCATTCCTGTTGTATTGCTGGAAGTTCCCTGAAACACCCTTCTATCTGATCGCTAAAGGCCACCATCAAGAAGCCCAGGAACTGCTGGACACCATCGCCCACTTTAATGGTCTGAAGTCCAAACTCAAGGTAGAACAACTTTCACACTAAGTGCTTTCTGATTGCTTTCTTTGGTTTAATTCATAGGAAAATATTTCTAGGAAATACTATGAAATACAGAACACAATATTGTGATTAAAAAGTGTTAGATGATGTCTTAACAGGCCTCTATCATTTCTTAATTCACTGCATTCAATGGTCAGAACTCTCAGGCAGTCCACACTTCATCTTCACATTCTTATAACTTAAGAATAATTGTTTTTCATGCAACTGGGATGTAATTCAACTGAGAAGTTAAGGGGTTAGTTGAATGTCCAGGTTGGCAGACCTGCTTGCTAAAGTGTTTTTAATACAAATGTATGTCTTGTTATTGGTTGAATTTGTCTGGCACTCAAAGCTGCATGGTCAGACAGCATTGAGTCATAGAGTGGTGCCAACTTTATCACCTTACCGCAGAAAGCTGGTCGGATTCTGTATTGCTTGACTGCTGAGTTTATAGGATTAGACAGCATAGCTGGAGCATGGCTGAGCTGTTTAGACAGTAGATTTTCCTGGTTGTGGCTCTAGAGAACCGTAGAGTATGGTTGGAATACTCAAACATCCAAAACAAAGGGTGTACAGATGTTGCACTCTGAAGGAATCAATTAAACTGTGTTTAATTTTCCTAAAAATAAATCTACGATTTAAACATAAACTCAACATATTTTAGTGTGGCTTTGGGGAAAATCACAGTACAGTGTCAGTGCTGACATAATTTACCGGTTGTGTCAGTGAAAATACTGGTCTATTCTATTATCGCATTTTTGAGTGCAGTTTTTTAAATAGTTTTATAAGAATTGTGTTCTGCATAATATTCTGCAAATTCATTTTTGTTGCTATTAGTCCAAGTTCGTTTTAGCTTCTGCATCAGGCTACTGTGATGTATTGCTGACCAGTTGCTCTTCTAAATCAGTTGCCTCTTTAAATAGATTTCAGTAAGTTTAGAATACAGCTGCCTGTGCGCTCCCCAGGAAAAGAAAGGTTGGTCTTTTTATATGTTATAATGTACAGTGGTGTATAGCTTACTTAGTGAAAAGTCCTTCTTATATACAGGGGGTTCCATTCCTCGTCCAATTTTGACGTAAGTCGAAATCACTTACATAAGCGCCTACTGTGTTTTACCTTGGGGCCAATCCTCTGTCAGTCCAGCAGAGGGAGGCATTTGCCCACCTGAGGCTCTGTGATGCACCTTTCTGAGAGATTTATTAAAGATACTTTCACTTTTCACACCATTAAAGAAAGGGATTTGGAGCAGTGTCATAACCACAAATTTTCATAAGTCAAGTATGTCGTAAGTCGAGGACCCCCTGGGAACAGCATTCCAGAAAATACATAGAACACAAACTTTCTTGTGAATTTTTTCAGTAGAGTCAAACAGAATCAGGATGTAAACTCGAGAAATCATTTTCTATAGAATCTTTGTCTGAATTCATGTGAAGCCATATAATTATAATAATAAATATAATAATTCTGGTGAGTTAGTGTCTTGTTCCCTTTACGCTATAGGTGTCAGACTTGTTGGAGGGCGATGGGAAGGCTTTGTTGAAGGAAAAGTCGAAGAACGAATGCAGGCTGGATGAACCGGAAAAGAAGCTGAGTCTGGTAGACATGTTTGGTAGCTGGAAGATGGCTGGCCGCAGCGCCACCTGTTGGGCAATCTGGTTCATTGGCTCTCTGGGTTACTATGTGTTCAGCCTGGGATCCGTAAACCTGGGAGGAAACCAGTACATCAACCTCTTTCTAGCTGGTGAGAGTAACGGCAATGGGGTGACTTTCTCTAAACTGTTTCAGCACGAAAATCTTTTGAATGCACTGTTGATCAGGATGATCCAAATATTACAGTCATTTTCAGGAAAAAGTTTCTTTCTGTGAGCTAAAACATAAGCAGATTTCCTAAATGTAAGTTATTATCTATAAATTAGAATAACATGTGTACATAATGTTTTTTAAAAATCTCTTTGCTTTAGCTAATATACACAAACTGTTTCATGGAACTCCATGTTGAGACACACACACACACACACACCAGTGTTGTTTTTTTGGGTTGTGCGACTAAAGTTCATTTAAAGGACATGTGGCCGGATTGACTGTTTGCAGGTGCTGTTGAATTGCCCTCATACCTTATTGGCTGCTTTGCAATGGACCGGGTGGGCAGGAAAAGGACCTGTGCTCCAGCACTGCTGCTGAGCGGAGTTGCCTGCATGCTCATAATTGTAGTGCCTCAGGTACATGTATGTCTGTCTATGTGTTGAACCTCTGTTCCCTCAGAATCCTCAAAGTCTTCAGAGAAAGTTTAATGGTCTCTGGGAACTTTAATACAGTCAAACCCAGTAAGCTATTGTAATGGAACACAGTTGTTGTGGCACTGGCTTCCTTTTTTGATGCAGTGTTTGTCATATACAGTAATAAAATGTAGTTGAACACTGGAAGTCCAGTGTTTCACTGGAACACTGGACTTCCACGAAAGACACTGGCGTTCGCTATATGCGCGTTGTTTATTCATGATGTATGTTGGTGGCTGTTAATAAAGCCTCCGCAGCATCATTAAATGCATTTGTTAATCAGGCATGTGTTAATAATGAGAAATGATAAAAAAAATAATGGTGGCGGCAGCGACAGCAGCAGCAGCCTACCTATAGAATTAGCACGTTGTAGGCTACAGTGCTAACACAGACCCAGGTTTGGTGAGCTATAGATGGAGAAATGCGTAGACCAGACACATTGTGGGCAAAAGGCAAGGTTAATGAGGGAAATAACATGGAAGGAAATCTGTTATCTAGCCATGGTGAGAGGTGAGGTTGGCGAGTTAAGTGGGGCACGCTAACAGAGTTTGACTGTATTTACCTACATTTTATTTATGCTTGTAGTTGAATTTAAGCAGGTATTGTAGTACTGCTGTCATTTTATTACTTTGTTTTTGGTGGGTAAAAAGTCATAAATTTTATATTTTTTTCTCTGTGGCAGAAGGCTGTTGGTACCATTGCTTAGTCCTTCAGGTCGATGTACATGTACATGTACTGAAGTCCTAACTAACTATAAGTATGAGCCGCAGCCTAACCGATGGGTTTCTGTCAGAACAAGACCCTTTACTCTTCAGTATCTCCAGCAATGTTATATACAAGCTAAAATCTGAGTCAAAAAATCTGTTTAAAGCCTCAAATAAAACAAGGAAGACTTTTCACAAGCTTCAGATACACATTCTTAGTCTAGAATGACCTAAAAATCGTATTGCTGTTGACATAGAACATAACATACTATTAGCATTCCACAGAAGTGTTAATAATGACAGCATTTTGATGTTTATGGTCCAAACTGTTGATCTAGCTCTTCTAGATCTAGGTGTTCAGCAATAAGTAATAATTAGTAAAGCAGGGTAGGGAAAAATAGTTGATCTAAAGTTATTTAGTAATCTATAAAACAGCTTTTTAAGTCTATGCAAAGTCATTTTCACAATAGTGATAATGTGCACTCAAATAACCAAGCCTTAATGTTTATAGAAGTCTTCACTTATTTAGTTCCACCATCCATATGTGTTTGTGTGTGAGGCCCAAGTCAAGCACTCAGTGTTTATGCCTGTTTTCTTGGCGTGCCACCAAAACACTAATGCCAAATCGAAACTCCCAAACAACATGGAACTTTGTTCTCTTAGCCCCTTAAGTAATGGGACACAGGACATTAGATAAACAGGGACACTGAAACAGAGCCAAGGAGGTCTGCCCAGGATAGAGAGAGTAAACTTCCTGATCAGTGGTGTGTGTTTTTTAGCACTTTTCTCAGTCTGAAAACTGAGTACATGAAAAGAAGACCATAACAATTCTGAATGCAAATTCATGAAAATCAATTAACATAAGAAATTATGGTTAATAGTGATTGTTAGAATGAATTCTATTGCATTAGATTTGTACCAAAAGTTGCATGGGTTAATTTTTTAAAAATTATATTCTTTCACGTGAGCAGACTTTAACTACGACGCACACAGAATGAGAGGCACACAATTTTAACAACCCTGATTATTTTACTGAACTGCGAGTGAGAAAATCCCCATTTTACCACATGCGTGCTAGCTAGACTTTTGACAATTTGAGGCAGAAACCAAGGAAGACATTGGCTCTCTCATGAATAAATGTCATTACATTTTACATTTACATTTATTCATTTGGCTGACGCTTTTATCCAAAGCGACTTCCAGGTTCAGGAAATAATCAAGCATAAATTCAGACACGACAATACTGATGTGCGAGTTACAGGGAGTTCAATACAATCTTCTAAGACATAGA
>JBBIGC010149958.1:0-18424 GCA_037576955.1 Lepidarchus adonis | reverse complement strand
AGAGCACAAATTTCGTTGTGGTGCACTGAGTGCAGTGGTATTCACAATGATCGGAAAACACGAATCACAATCACAATATTCTATTAAAATTTAGTGCATGTTAGTGTGTTTGTATACTTCCTACATACACACTGTAAACGTTACAGCAAACAATGTATAAGAGTATCTGCCAAATGCAAATATTTTTCATAAATACATATGTCTTTCAACCAACTCAAATCATATGCAGTCCTTCATTATAATGATCCTGAATAGTGGATATGGTGTAAGACTTCATATGATTCACAGTGTTGCTTAATTAAAAGTTTGTAAATCCTATAGTTTTCAATATTTCTGCATAAATACTAAATATTAAAACATCAGCAGATTTTCGTGTAAATCCTAAAAGTAAATGAAGATTAAACATATGAGACTAAAATACTACCTGTAGCCATTTATGAATTGAGGAAAATTATCCAATATTACATATGTGAGTGGCAAAAGTAGGTGAACCTCTGATATTAGCAGGAATCTACCAATGTATTTACAGCTCATGTTTCTTTAAATGTATCATGGTATGAACAATCAAGATATTGAAGACTTTATAAAAAGAGAAAGATTACAAAATTCAGTCTGACAGACTGCATACAAATCAAGGGTCCAAATATCACTCCAAGAGCAAGGTCACAACAAAGCGTAGGGTGACTTCTACATGGAAAACACGAAAATCACGGAAAAATCTTGAAACTTCAGAAACTATGAGTATTTCTCCTTTCAGATACCGGTATGTGTACTTTATTCATAGTCAAACTGACCTTATTGTTAGTCTTATAATATCCATCCATTTCTTGAGCAAGGGTCACAGATGGGTTCTGGAACCCAGAGCTTACAGGACAAAGACTCTTATGATATCCCATAATATCCTAAACACATTTCCAAAAGTATGCTGTCCTGGTTGTGTCTTTTTGTTTGGTTTGTTTGAAATGAGCTCCTTGTGATGTATAATTAAAGCACCATGAGACCCAGTTTGCACAAATGAATGGGCAGATGTGTCCCAAAGCACATACAAAGTGTTAATGGGAGCTCGAAGAGTGTAAGTGAACATCTACTTCTGCTCATTGAACATGGTTCCTGCTTCAAACCTCGCTCTAGAAACTCATTTAGGGGTGGTGTCCTTGGCAACCTGGCTCATTCGATGCAGGCCGGTGGTGGTTGAAATGAGAGATGAAAAGCGAGAACTGAACCTCTCATCAGACATCCACCTGTTTCATCATCCATGGATTAATTTCACAGCAGTCCTTAGATCAGTGGATCTCAAAATGTGGTCCTGGGTGGTTTTCAGCCAGTGCAAGGCTACATATATTTTTTGTTATTCATTTTTTAATGATCACTAAGTAATTGAAGCGTGTGTGTGTGTGTGTGTGTGTGTGTGTGTAGGTTGGTTGGTCATTTGCCAGGGTCTAATCAGTAAATGGGTTCTTTAAATAAATGACTCAGAAGATTGTTTTACACCAAATCGATCCATGCTGACTTATTTCCGTACTGCGTTCTCTGCACTGAGACATTTCTTTTACTTGCTACTTGATACTCAGCTAAACATGTGCTATGGGCTCCTATTGGTGAAGGAGTGTTCTGACATCTGACAGGAAAAGTGGAAAGCAAATGTAAAATCATCAACTTTACTCTTAATTAGTTTATATATATATATATATGACCACTATTGAGTTTCAAATGAAACTGAATTGTACATCCTTCACTTGCTAGATGGCAACATGTTTTTTGGTGTGTATATTTTGTTGTTGGTTTTATATCATCTGTTACTCTCCATTGCCTTTGTACAGATATTGTAAGGCATAAATTAACAATAAATGAATTTGTTGAGTCACCAGTATTCTATTTTTGGTCTTCTTTTCAACAAATATTTTGGTTTCTATCAGACCATACAGGCTAGCCTTCACTCCCCACATGCATCAATGAACTTTGGGTGCCCATAATCCTACACTAATTCAGCTGTCCTTCCTTGAATCACTTTTGGTTAGTACTAACTACTGAAAACCTGGAACACTCTTTAGAACCTGCTGTTCAGAAGACACTCTAGCCATCACAATGAAGACCTTGTAAAAGTGTCTCAGATCTGCACGCTTAACATTTTTTTGCTTCCAGCACATCAGGAACTGACTGTTCACTTGCTATTAAATACATATTCTGCCTCTATGACAGGTGCCACTGTCATGAAATAACTAGATTGTCAATGATATTCACATTACATTTTCACTAGGAAACCTGAGTGTGTAAGAACCTGTACATCAGAAGTAGTGTGGGTGGTGATGGTGGTGGGGTTTAAGATGTTTCCAAGGGCCCACCACAGGCAAGGGCGCCTCAAAGATCACTAAGAATATAATTTAATACATGGGGCTCAATATTCTTTCACAGGGCCCAATACTTGTGGAGGCACCCCTTTTTTTTTACCCTGCACACTATATCACTCTGAAAGACTTCAATGCAAACTTTTATGCTAACACCAGGGCTGTATAGTCTCCAACACAGTTTGGGGATTTCCCTGTTCAGACACACCTGGACCAACTCACCTGTTCATTTCCAGGGGCATTGCGTGTATTTGAGCAGGTGAACTACCAAACTGTTTTTTTATATTTTGATATTTAACGGGCATTTCACAAAAGAAAAGATGCACAGTAATTAAGTCACATGTGGCTGCTGGTATGTGTGTAAGTGGTGGAGTGATGTGATGGTTCCCCCCCAGGGGCCGGGCTTTGCATACAGCGTGATGCGCTGCAGACTGGAGTGGGACCACACCAGAGAGAGGACGGCTACAAGAAGAACGCTCATTTCTCTTCTTTTTAAGACACTACTAAGTCATCATGATCACCGTGATCGAGGATCAGGTAAGGGACACAGATATACAACAGAAAAGCCTTCGTATAAACTTCCCCGGCACGATCAGCGCTAACGTACAGTTAGTAATTACGTTAACCGGGGCGTTTCCTTGAAATATGGTCGATTTTGCTATGATTAAATATATATAAGATGAGTATGTGTTTTTACGAATGAGTAATACGCGGGGCGAGTGGCCGAGTGAGTTTTGGGGTGAAGGGCTGTTTAGCTGGGCAAGTTAGTTAGCTAGCTAACCATACCAAGTTACTCCACCGTTTTCCCTTTCCAGTCGTCAGGATACAGCTGCAAAAATCTCATCTCTATCCAAAGATAAATTAGCTTTAGTTGCCGAAACTTTAACACGAAACATGTTTACAGGCTTGCGTTTGTTTGGCTAGTCGCTGTCGTTAGCTTCGTTAGCGGTGTGGTCGCCCCAAATGAAATAACCGGGAGTGGTGAAGTGGTAGGCCTTTAAAACCTCAACGCGGTGTTCAGGACCGCATTTAACAGTGAATGCAATAATGTGTAAAACATATTTTTCTGTACAATATAGAACTGGAGACCACGAAGGTCCCTTTTTATACCGGCTTGGAGCGTCTGTAGCAGTGTTAGCTCACTAGCTAATGCTAACATGACTAACCCGAGTTAATCAAGCGCGCCTTTCACTCCAACACACTCGTGGGGTTTGCTGTTGTGTTTCTTGACGTTTTAACAGAACATAATGGGTTGTTAAAGCTCAAATGTTTAAAAACGTATGTTTATCAAAGGACTTGTTGATGCTGGATGTTTCGGGGCTTCAGGGATATCTGTTTAGTGTTTTTGGATTTACTACAAAGTTGTACCGAACCTTATATGGGGAGTGAAAAAACGCATTTCTACTTCTCCATTAAAGTCTAACTTCTGTCCTTCTAATATACACTTCAGCCACTTGTTACGTGGAGGCAAAAAGATGCACACAGGCCCGTTAACTTGATGCCCCGGTTCAGTTTTAGGATTTGCTTGCTGCATTAAGGCCTCCATTAAGGTTTTTGAACTTTACTGTAATTGGAGTCTGATACAGGGGAAAAACCTAAGGATAATTTAAATAAACGTATAATATTGTAATATCCGTAAGTCAAATTTAGGTAGGTGGAAACCTTGGTGGGTTATACTTTCAGCAAAGAGTCTCCTTTCGTTCTTGGAGGTGAAAACGTTTTATTTTGGCTATTTGCAAATCAACGTCCTCTGTCAGTTTGCATGCTAAGTAATTTGGATTGTTGAACTTAAGCTGCCTGATTTCTAGTCCCAAGATAGTGTTAGATGTTATGTGAAAGCACCTGCTGCAGTCCCTTTCACCTGTGTGGACTGATGATGCAAACATTTTAGGTGCTTCTCAGTGTGAAACTTCCATTTGGTATGGTAGGAAGCAAGATCGTTTGTGTTCGGATACTGATACTAAGTCTTGGTATGTGTTTTTCTTTATTTATTTCTTCACAATCACTTCTACAGGAAGCCTTTGACAAAGCTCTGGCTGAAGCAGGAGACAAGCTGGTTGTGGTTGACTTCACAGCCACGTGGTGTGGACCCTGTCAGAGCATCGCTCCCTTCTACAAAGTGAGTGACTTTTAATTTTAGTGTGATTGAATAACTTAATTATTGCCTTAAAGGTTCAGTGGCATCTTGTTAGAATTCATGCAATCACTGAAGCCAAGGGGATTTAAACGAGCTAAAGTAAGACTTTTTGAACTGTTTAGGGAAAAATGAGACGGCTTTAATAGCAATATCTCTGTTTGGCCAGATGTTGGCAGTAAAGTGCTCAGCTTTATTCAGTAATAACTTAATTCTTAGCATAATTATTTCTTCATTTCATCTGATTATTGTAAAATGGGAATTCTTTTTATCTAAAATAATACAATAACCAACACACATGTTTTGCAGGGCTTGTGCATGGATGTACTGATTACAAGAGTGGACACTCTGTATGCATTTTGTCCCTCTGTGACCCTGTTCTTAGATACAATCAACGAGAGGCTTTTGCATACTGTTTTCTCTTGGTGATTTTAGTGTTTGCATTAGTTTTCTTTGGGGAAAGAAATTACCATTTAATGTTTATCTTGAAGTTTCTGTTTTTGGACACAGTATAATTAACAGAAACCCAAGCTTCTCTATGAAACTATTACTTTTTTGTGAAGATCTTTTTTAACAGTGCTTATGATTATTACATTCATCTTTTTAATGCATCTGCTGCTTCTTTTTAGGGTCTGTCTGAAAAAGACGACAACAGCAATGTGGTTTTCCTCAAGGTAGATGTGGATGATGCACAGGTTAGACATCGTTTATTTCTTCTCACAAGCTTTTTTCACACTAAAAAACCTAAATCAGTGTAGTTTTACTGGAAAAGTCCAGACATGAAGAGGTGCTTTCAACTAAATTAAAATGTTCAGTACAAAATTCATCCCAGATATGTTCAGCTTTGCTGGATGTAATCTAGACATTTATCTATTGCCTTCTGTACACACATGGGCTCTGCCAGTAATTTCCTAAAGGGTTTCAGAAGCTAGTGTACGTCAAATGCCATTTAGTTTACTGTTTTAACATCTATTAAATCTTTAATTCACAATAGCTGTTATAGTAGAATTCAAAAAGCTGTCTGTGAGCTCCATTTAATATGTATTAGAATAAAGTCTCACCTCATCACTCATTTACAAATCAAACAAGTGCTCGATTGTAATGTTAGCCTGAACTGTTCTGTGGTTGTTTTAGTTAGGAGCCTCTAGAGGGCAGTGAAAAATGTTTTTTTCTTTGATTCATCCATCACATTCACTATGGCAACATAGGTTGGTAGGGTCAGTTTAATAGGGCCCCAATGCTTGATCTACTCACAGTTAAAACAAGATCTGTTGATTTTAGCTATGGTGCTGAAGACATGTTGACTGCAATACATGAGATAAATGTTTGCGTGATGGGACCTGCTGAGCAACTTTCTTTCCTTTGTTTCTGTGTTGTAGGATGTAGCCCAGTCTTGTGAGATCAAGTGTATGCCAACATTCCACTTCTACAAGAATGGAAAGAAGGTAGATTAGCTGCTGAAATTGGACAGATGTGTGGAAATATTCTAGTAAAAATGTTCTGTCATTGCCACTTAATTTAACAATACCTTGTGTTGTATTTTCGTATTTTTTTATTTTTATAATTTTTTTTTTTATTGATTTAGGTTGATGAGTTCTCTGGATCCAACCAGGCGAAACTTGAAGAGTTGGTGAACAACCACAAATGAAGACATGATGATTCACTAAGCATGAATATAACAATAACAATATAGCGTGGCCTAAATTACAAGCTCTCGACATCCCCCTGGTTTGCTAATAACAGGCATGGATTTTGTTACTTGATAATTTTAATATACTTGACAGTAAGGGGTCATGAAGTATTGCTTTGTTAAAACATGCTTCTCATATCTAATTCAATGAATTGCCATAATTATTCTCTACCAATCTGTTCAGTTTTTTTTCTTTCTAAGCCATGTAGCTTCACTTTTTATTCCCAGTAAGACCAACCTGTGTCACTGGAAACAGGTGTAATAAATTGAGAGTATATAGAGTACAAACAATCTGTACCTCTTCTGATTCTTTAATACTTTAAACCCGGTTTAGTCTCATTGTGAATATGTTCAGGAATGAACCTGTTAGAGACTCTATAGGTAATAATGTACACAGCAGAGCTTAAAGGGGCAATAGACAATGAAAGATTAGGTTCCTCTGTGCTGGTTATGCTGACTCTCAGCACTTTCATCACCTCGGAACAATAGCTGTCAACCATAACATTAACACCACCTGTCTAGCACTGAGTAGGTTCCCCTCATGCTGCCTCATACCTTCCAGTCAGTGAGCAGTTTATTTTCTATACTGTACAGTAGCTGTGTTCGAGCCTCCCTGCTTGACTAGTCTTCACTCCCAACATGCAGCCTGGAGTCTTGTTTGCCCATGACCCTGTTGCTGATTCACCAGATGATCTTTGGATCAAGTTTGACCAGTACAAGCTACTGCTGACCTGGAACACTCCATAAGACCTGCAGTTTTGGAGATTCCCTGACTCAGCTATCCAGTCGCCACAATAAGGTTATTGTCATTGCGGCTCACATCCTTCTGCTCACCTGTTTTTCCTGCTTCCAGCAGATCAAGAACTGAATGTTCACCCCATGACACACCATGCCATTGTAATGAAATATCTAGGTAGTCACTGTTATTTACTAAACCTGTGTGGTTTTAAAATTAAGGCTGATTGTTGTATAGTATTTCGGTGGAATCAGAATCGTATTTATTGGCCAGGTAAGTGAGTGAACACATACAAGGAATTTGATTCCGGTAGATGGTGTCTCTCAAGCACAGCAGTATAAAGGAAAACAATGTAAATATACAATGAAAAGAATACTGAAAAAAATATAATATACAATAGTCTACTGTCTACAATATGCGTACGTGATAGGGATATATATTTATAAATATAAGAAGTGTTAACAAATATAACTATATATATATATATATATATGTGTGTGTATGCAAGTATAGTACAATAATATGCATATACAATATATAGTTATAAATATAAGTACATGTATGAGTCTATACATGTGCATAAATGGACACTTTTATTATACAATATAATAAAATAAATACATATATGAACTAAACTAAACTCTAAATATACAGAGAATAGCATGTGTTAAAAAGTCGAGTGGGAATGGATGACCAGAAGCGGTCAATGATAACAGGTGGCTTCCTTATAATGAAGTCTGAGAGCTACACTGTCCACAAATGTATGTGTGTGTGTTACTGCGACGGTCAAGAAGCTTCAAATATGAAAAATATCCCTGGATCTGTTTGTCATTTTGATCAATCTGATGCTTTGTGATTCTTGGGAAATCTCTCCTGGAACCACACTCATGGGTTCGGGTTAAATAATTTGTTGCCATTTGAAACATATACATGCGAGCAGTAATTATCCAATGGGAGGCTCTTTCCTATATGCCCTGTTCGTTACAATACTTTCTTACAGAAGATTGGTAAGACTTGTGACCGCACACAATGTCTAATACTAAAGAGAAGCTCTAGAGTCGCCCACCATCACTAAATTCACCTTATATTCTGATTGTGTGATACCAGATAATGATTGTCAATATATTCTTGTATTTGGGTGTCTGTTACACACACAATCTCTTGCCTAAGTGCCCAACAAGTGTACTGTAATGCTGGCTCTCGAAATACATTTCTTGACCGTGAGGATTCAGAAAACAAAGACTTCATTATGACTGCGAGATTCTTAGAATGAATCCTACCCACCATTTCCCATCAGTGAGCACTAGCAATGTGCATTGCGTGGATAAACAGTGGGTTCTGTTGCTGGAAATTGACTGACCGCTGACATGTTCAAAATCTGGGTCGTAAAATACTGTCCTGTTCGCAAGTATTTACTGCTGCAGAGATGTACAAAAGTTATTGTGATGGCCAGCAGGAGTTTGATTGAAATTTGATTGAAAAAAACAAAAGTAATAGATATCCCAGCAATAGAGAACGAAGAATAAACACTTTCTGGAACATTATAAAGTAAATTTTGAAAAGCCAGTGATTATGAAGGTTAACACATATCGGCCTTACTTAAACTGCATGTTCTCTTGTCTTTCCCAAGATGAAGAGTGGCTTACTCAAGGGAAGTTTATATATATATATATATAGTAAAATGTGTCCTGGGTTGATTGTAGGTAATAAGCACAGGCAGAATAACTGCACTAATTTTAATTGCATTCACCACGATAAACATGCAGAATAAACTCTCATATAACATGGACAAGGAACGTAACATAGAAATAAACACTGACGAGGAACACAGAACACTGGGGAATATATACTAAGACACAATTACTTGGACAAGGAACAGGTGACTAGCCAAAATGACAAGCTAGACAAAGTCACATGGCAGAGAAAACACAAGAACATGACAGCACAATGTTACATACTGTATATACCATATACAGAGTCATTCAATTAGCTTTACAAAGATGAACAGAAAATAAAAACAATCCATACAAAATAAGAGCAATAGGACTCTGTGTAATGGCATATTCATACCCCATGGACACAGGAAGTTATTAATTACTAATTGCTAATTACTAACCACTTTATATCATTACCCCAACCAAGTATGGGTCTGCTTTGCTGCATCAGGGTCTGGCCAGCTCAATCTTCTACACTTTTCTCATTATGGAACCATATACAGCTCTGTTCATCACTATGGCGGCATCTACATGTTCATACTAATCAGCTGAAATATGTGAAGTTGCAGAGTAGCAGAATAAAAGCAGCATATGATTATTTAATGCATTTAGCTGCAGTTTAATCTTTTGAACACTGCATGACTGATTACTGATGTAAACAGCAGCTATGTTACAAACAGAAATGCTCATGATCTCTATTTGAATATTGCACAGTTCAGATTACTTTTAATCCCAGAACTTTTAAGATAATAGACGATCTCACACCACAGGTCTTTCACCTTGACTTTAGTTTTAATGTCAGTGACAGTAAAGGTCTCATATGTAGGAATCAGCACCTCTTTCTCATGTTCTAACTTTGCGTATTTACCCAGTACAGCCCCATGACAAGTGACAATTTCAAAACATGACTTATTACCAAAAATAATTAAATCCTTTCTGAAAGAGCTGGAAGCAAAAGAACCAAAGCGAATTGTTTTGTTGAGAACATCTTTTTCAAACTTAACTTTAGTTCTGCGATATGTGGTTTCACACCCTGATTGATTGAGTTTAAGTTGCTGAACAGCATCAGTTAAAAAGAAATACAGTGTGTAAAACCTGAAGTTATTTGACTTGTATTCTTCTGCTTGGTTACGAGTAGCTGCATTAAAGTCATCGTATGAGTGTGATGTATACATGAATATGGCAGCAGACTGGTTTATGTTGAGTCCTCCTTCTTTATAGCACATATCAAGAGCTCTTTTCCAAAGAACTTTAAATGTACTGCTCTTTTTTTCACGTTCCATGTATGTTGATATCACTGAATGATTCATTTCATCTCTGCAGCCGTCGAACGAGTCATCCACAGAGTTCTCAGCCATGTCCAGGGGGAAAACTGGATCAATGCTCTGGAGGAGGAATGGCAAAGCAAAATAATAATAATAATAATAATAATAATAATAATAATAATAATAATAATGATAAATAATTACATCATCATTACATGCATTAAAAGCTAAAATCTATTATTTTACTTCATTCTTTAACTGACAAATATATAAAGAAATTATTTTAAATAGTTTACTTACAAACAAACAAAGTGAACAAAAGCAGAAACACAGACATTTTTAATGTAAATGTAATTAAATTTGTCAGTAAAAGTACTGATAAAAAAAAAATTCACTTCAAATAACGCAATTTTTATTACATTTCTAAAAAAAAATTAGTTTCTGGAAATATGGTTTGTATGTGTAATTATGTTTTTTGTGTTTGTTGAGTTTTATTTGTTCTTTCAGTGAACTGAAAATGTCCCAGCTGGCTGTGAGCTTTCAGAAGTGATTTCAGGATTCTTAGAAATGTGATGTAGTGACTGTGAATGCATCATTTACCTTACTGACAGCCACAGAAAGGGTCATCAGAAACAGCACACTGACCACAGCCATTGTCATCTTAATTCTAAAGAGTCAGACTGCAGGAGGAAATAGGTGATTTTGGTCATGAAACACGGATACTGGCACCAGAATACACTTTAGGGAAGTTACAGAGCAGGAGAAAGCAGTGAAGAGCAGAGAATAAACAAATAAATCTAAAATATTGAATATATCCTAGTACAGGAGTATGTACACACAAATGTAGTTAAATTTACATTCACTGTTACATTTCCCTGCTAAGTGCACTCAGTCTGCAGTGTAAGATTTCACGTCAATCCTCATCATCAATCTAACTCCCGCTAATCCTTGTGATTGGGCAGTTGTGAGGTCCCTAAACATTTAATTACACATTGAACAATTTTCCGTACATGTGGTCCAGCAGATTTCAACCTTATACTGATGATGCTGTACCACTGTGCTCACACATGCAGCCCTTTATATATTATATTATATATGTATTTATTATCATAGAAGAAAGAGGGCCCTATATAAGCCCCAGATGGGCTTCCAGTTGGCGGGCTTGGCCTGTATTCAAAGAACTGGATTTATTCCCAGTAACTAATCATTCTATGTCATACAGGCTCCGCCCTCCAACAAGCTTCCTATTGGACACACCCAGAAACTTGATGGGGATGAATGTACTCCCAGTTGGGCCGCCATGACCCAGCCGAAGGATCAACCCCGCAAAGCTAAGGCACTTGGTTTTTCTCAATGCCAATCTTCACTAAAGCTTAAACTGCTTCTAGGAATCTCCTTTTTTCTTTTACACATTTTTGTTTGCATTTGGTTGTGTGATTCTCTAAGCTTCTCTATGTTGTTTCACTGTAAATAGTTAATAATGATTATAAATACAATCAGAGATTGGATCTTTATGTCATATTAAGTATTTGTTTTTGTACTTTTACAATTTTTTTTGTACTTCTCTGTTCCAGGTTCAATTTAATTTCAATGTATTGTAACGGTGCATCTGCCGGCATTGGCTGTTTGGGCAGGTGCATCATGGGAAATGGGAGAGTTGGCAGCTTAAATGCCTTTATTGCATGTTCTGTGTGTTTTAGGGAGCCGAGAAAGATGGTGTTACACAGAACAAGCATTGTTGTGTGTTTTGTGTGCTTGTGTGAGTGGGTTGGCGATGAGCGTGCAGATCTACCAATTGCGTAAGGAGTGTGGAGATTAGTGACTTGCGTGGATCAGCCGTTCATCGCCATCCCACTTGACATGAATTATGCTCGTGTACATCATAGGCACTAGGGGACGCACTGGTTCTCTAAAGGGCCTTTTTAAAGGCTGGTATCCAAGTGAGCAATAAATCTGCTCAGCTTCCCGCTGGAGTCAAACAGCATTTGGTGTCAAGTGGTCATTTAGTGTCTCTGTCCCTTCTGAGAACTGCTACAGTATTTTTATAAAAAGCTTTTCACAAACAATTTTATCACAAAGCTCTTTACAATAGTCATAGTAACCCTTAAGCCAAATGGAAGTAAAAACTTCATGAGGACGAAACCTTGGGAAAAACCAGAGTCCAGGCTCAATGCAGTGTTCAGATCTCTGTGCTGAGTCATAGTCCAGTATGGAGGAATGATTAACTCTCTGCGTCTGTTCAGTTTGGTACTTTTCAGCAGCTATAAGTATCGATGCAGCATCAACAAGTGATTTAAGTGATAAATCAGTGTCTAATATGAGCCCAGATTATGGGCAAAGCTGGAAGTTCAGAGTCTCGGCACTTATAGCAGACTTTACCACTTTCTTCAAACACCAGCACCTCATGTTGAGTATAATAAGCCATAATAATAATAATATTTGAAATACTGTATGTTCATTTTACACATAAATAAAAAAAATTGTTCTTTAATTAAATTAAGCAACAAAAAATCTGAGCAGTCGTTTGGGAGCCAAAAGAGACGACTCTTTTTAATGAGCTGAGCCATAAGAGCCGAAAATCCCATCACTGCAGGGAGCACTTACCTGGGTAGCACAGAGCAAGATGAGTGTAGCAAGTCGAATATCTTACACCTAGGTGTCCAAGACAGGTCAACAGTAGCAGATTGCTGAGAGCCAGAGGGAGCCGTTTGACAGAGTTCAGGTCCTTATATAGGCCCCTCTTCCTCCTATGATTGGTCAGAGAGTGTAAGTTGAAGTTTTCTGTTAGTGCAGTGATGCTGAATGACATGGAAGCAGTTTTGCTTTTGGTCAGTTTGCTGAGTGCTTGTGTTTTTACATGGAAATATTTAAAATGTAATTCCTCAGATGGGCCTGAGAGTCTGTGTGATAAAAGTTGGTCTTTGAATCATTCAGATCTTTGTCCACTTGACTGGTGTAGGTAATAATATAATATTTCAATTAATTTCATCATGTGTTTGTTGCAGTAACTTTATTAAGTGGAATTTATTAAGTCATTAATCCAGCCTGGGAAAACAGTAGGGACAAGTGCAGAACTTTTTCAGTTTTATTTGGTAGATTTTTCTTCTCTTTGTTTTCAAATAGTATGTATCAATATTTGGGTGCTGTTTTAGAGAGTAGAGCTTGATTGGGGAAGAAAAGAGAAAATCACATTTTACCTCAGTGGTATGTACTATTCTAGTGTTTGAAGGAAGTCACTTTACTGTGTGCATTCTATATTTGGAGTTTCTTTCATTTTATAACTTTATCTGCCTGTGCCCCTGTACTAATCTGCCTGTGCCCCTGTACTAATCTGCCTGCGCCCCTGTACTAATCTGCCTGTGCCCCTCTACTAATCTGCCTGTGCTCCTGTACTAATCTGCCTGTGCCCCTGTATTAATCTGCCTGTGCCCCTGTACTAATCTGCCTGTGCCCCTGTACTAATCTGCCTGTGCTCCTGTACTAATCTGCCTGTGTCCCTGTACTAATCTGCCTGTGCCCTGTACTAATCTGCCTGTGCCTACGTTTTTGAAAAAATGGACTAGCCTGCCACATCTTCATTTCACTCTGATTTTAGGGTGTCTACACAATTGAGCCTCTGTAGACTGAAAACTTTTATTTCCATTAAAAGACTTGGCATCTTTTTGTTCCTAAGACATTGCGCTGTCGTAATTTGTATAGATATCCCACTTCATATTGAGATCTGATGTATCTAATGTGTTTCTTTAAAGTTTTCCTTTAATTTTTGTTAGCAGTGTATAAAGAACACTGTAGCTATAGCTACATGAAGAAGCCAGACTGTGATGGGGCACATATGATGACTAAAGACACCACAAGAGTGGTGGTCAACATAGTAGATGGAGATAGAGGAGGTGTGAAAACAATAACACACTGCATTAAGTTTTTATTCTTACTCACAGCTATAGGTGACATGAAGACTTTGAAAAGCTCAGGAGACAAAAACCAAAAAGATAGAACACTACTTCACTATGCAGAAAGAAACTTAACAGTGAACTCTTCCTAATCACAGATGTTGCTGTTAAATTAAAGAAAGAGATAAAGATTTTGAAAGTTACTACTATAAGGTTGTAAGAGTGAGAAAATGTGTTATAAAGACTTAATGACAATGACAAGACCTATACAGTATTGATGCAGATTATGTGCTTAATTAGACATTTTTGTCATTGTGGGAACATTATGCCACTTGATGATGTCTCAGTTGATTTTAAACTTTTAACTCTTTCAATACAAACCCTAGTTAATTTTTTATACAAAAAGTATGATCTTAATGACACACCTACACAGAAAGTAAAAACTGTCAGCAAATTCACACTATTGTTTTAATGAACAAATCACAGAATGTAAGGAGATATTGGCTTTTTAAAACTTAACAATGATCATTTGCAGCATTTTACAATGAGAATGATTTTTCTTACACAGACCTAATAAAGGCCAATAAAGGTTTGTTCACTTGTGACTCAAAGACAACCATAGTTCATCATCACATATGATCTATAGTGTCCACTACACAAAACACCACATGTTCAGCATATGATAAAGCAGCACTAAGAAAGAATTACAGATCAGTAAGCCTTAGATTGGGGTGCCTAAATCTGGTCCTGGAGATCTACCACCTTGGAGTGTTCAGCTCTAACACACCAGGCTCCTCAAATTCAGGCCTTATTACCTGGTGTGCTAGACTAGAGTAGGAGCTTTACACCGCAAGGTGGTAGATGTCCAAGTCCAAAGTTCTGCCTTGGATTTCATTTCCTTAATTTTAATATGAGGTGAAGCAATACCCACATTTTCCCTCAAATTAGTTCAGGAACCACATACCTAAAAAGAATCTTCTACAAGAACAACATTCACAATGTATTAGGATGTGATAGCACTTGCAATTCGCCAGTATGTTAAAAAAAAGTGTTTGAAGTGCAGAATAAAATGTACATTTAAAAAGCAGAAGTAGTTTAAACACATTATGTCCAGTCCTTGTGACCTAGTAACCAGCAGTGTCTAAAATAATTTACCTGCTGCTCTTTATTCAGTCAAAACACAGGCTGGAAACTGCTGTAGTTTACTGTGATCATGGACCAAGAATTAAATGCTTTACCCAGTCAAGTAGTCAATCTTTTTGATCCAGGTTGCACAGGCTTTTTAAAAATATTAGTGTTTCTATAGCGATGAATAAGAATAATAACTTCACCCTCTGTTATGCAACTCATTTTGGTTAGTTTAAGTGATGGGTAAATATGTTATGTGCTGATAAAGAACAAGTGTCCCAGTTTATTCACTGGGGAATAGATACTATTTATTATCACACAAAGTGAACAATGATGATACAATGATAAGTCTGTGTGGTGTTTTTAAACATTAATAGTAATGACTGCTGCTTAAATGTTTTGAAACTCTGGTGGTCAAGGGACTTTTCTTCAGCACTCAAAGCAAGACTCAGACACTTTATCAGTTTTCACACCTTCTTTATCTCCATCTGCAGTATTAACCACCTGCTAACACTGATCAGTATCAAGGCCATTTTCGTTGTTGTTTCTTAGTCATAGGGACCAACATCCTTGAGGTAAAGAAGGAGTTTGTATTCACCTGCTCCTCCAACGTTTCATTTGAAACCAAAGGAATTAATCAAGAGTTTGCGCTCCCTTTGTTGCAGTAACACCCTCTACTCTTCTAAAACGGGTCACAATATATGGTGGAACATTGCTGTGAAAATTAAATAGCATTCAGTCACAAGAGCATCATTCATCACTTGGGGAGACAAGAAACCAGACATGAAACCTCTTTACAATACAGATACAGAGAGAAATGCATAGACCAAATATTCTGTCCCCATTCATTGAGCTTTTCAAAATGTTAATGTTAGCAAATGTTAACAAAAAAGCTGAGAACTTTAAACTGCTTCAATATAGGAAAATAAACAGGAAGTAAGAATACAATTTGCATATTATGTACATTGTAAAAAAAATCAGTTTACATTCATTTAGGTGTGTGACATTAATGATCTAGTTTAGGCCTTTGAAAGCGTTTATCTTTTGCTCTTACATTCAAATAAAAAACCAAAACTTTTTGCTGATCTTAGAATAGATCTCTTACTTTAAAAGACTTGATCGTTCAAGACCAGGATTACTCTTTAGCTTTGTAATGCACAACCTTCTATTCATCCTTTACCTAAACCACTTAATCCTTTTCGGGTCGTGGGGAAGCTGGAGCTAAACCCAGGAGATTACGGGCAGAAGCAGGGTACACCCTGGACAGGAGGACAACTCATCGCAGTGCTATGAACAGAACCTCATTTTGTCTAATTTTATTTGACTTTTTTAGGTCGAGGACCAAAACAAATTAACATCGTTAGGGGTTTTCAATAAAACATTTAGATCACATTTCCAATACAGCCTTTGATTTTTTTAAATGATTTTAATTTACAGTATTATTACTGTATACAATAAGTACAGTAATTTTCTGTAATCAGTTATGCTGTATAATACTGTATTTTGTTAGTTTTTACCGTTTATTGATTATACAGACAAAAAATATTTTACAGCATTTTATTCCCCAGATTACTGTAATTAAATGTGATGTTTTAATTTCATTACAGTAGCTTCCATTAACTTGCAGTAATTTGGATAGACACTGTAAGCAGACCAAAACATGCATTTTGCCTTAATGTCACTAAAGTCATCATTAACAAGGAACAATATCAGATCAAAGAAGAGACTATATCACAATATAATAAAATGAACTGTCACTTTTTTTTTAATTTGGCTTCAGTGTGCATAAACTTTAGAATGCAAGAACAGTCATTCTTGAAAGAGACTCTTTAGAGGAGTATAGTGCATGAAGCCACAATGCTGTGTGTGGATGGGATGTGTGAATTATGCACAGAGAATGCAAGAGAATGCTTGCGAACTATAAACGCTGATACACTGTCCTACAACCTTAAAAAAAACAAAAAAAACAAAAACCATAATACATTTTACAAAGCAGAATATTTCCAACACCAAAACAATTTCTCTTGTGATACAGTAGACTGGCTGTGACCTTCAAGTGATGCATAATAATTCATAAACAAAACGTAGGTTACTGACCCAACCTCATAAAGGTCACAAAATATTACTTCTTCAAATTAAAGCTTTTTCCAATTCAAAAATTTAAGTCATTTACACATTACTTTTTAGATATTTTTTTTAAAAAGCCTTAAAAACAACCATTTGCCTCAAGTGTAAATGGGTTTGTTTTCATGCATACAACAAAAACAACTACAACAACAGCATAACACTTGGCCAGTCTGTGGAGTTTTGCTGTTTAGAGCTTTTACTAAGTGACATCAGGCAAAAATAGAACCCGAAGGAGAGGGAGGTGAGAGAGACAGGCAGATTCTGAGTAGTATGGGTGTGTGTGTGTGTCTGTGTGTGTGTGAGTTATTGGCAATTAACAGGTGAGTTCTGCCAGGTGAGCTTGATCAGTCAAACCTTGTAAGCTCGCCGCATTGTTTTGGGCTCTACATTTGGCGAGAGGGTCGGGGTTCGTGAGCTATCATAACGGGGGTAAATACATGGAAGAAAATCTGTCCTGCAGCCTTTCATGGCGAGAGGAGGGGTTAGTGAGATAATGGGGTCTGACTGCACATGAGGTCACTGTTCATCATGCAGAGTGCCCACTTGTAATAAATCTTACAAGAACAAAAGGAAATGTGTATGTTGTAGAGTAAACAATGTGGCAGACCTCTTTTAAACATGCAAAACATCTACATTAAAGGATTAAATCAACTTCATAGATCTGGCCAGCAAATTTCCTTAAACTCATTCTTTCCTGTTAACCAGGGGCGTAGCACCACATTCTGGGCCCTATGCACAAGCAATGGTCATGGGCCCTCATAAGCTCGAGGTCACAACTACCTACAACTAACCTTACTAAAATTTCACTATTCAGGGGCCCTCCCCCCACTTGGGGCCCTGGGAATTTAGTCCCACTACTATGCCCCTGCTGTTAACTCTTGGTGTAGGGTCACAGCTTACACTCCAAAGCCTTACTTGGACTATTACACGCCTTGCATATATAGGATTGGGTAATGATGGTCTTCATTTTTCCCCATTTCTACCCAGTCTGTCTGACTGTTGATGGGTGGAGTCCAAACTCTTTAAAGATGGTCTTTGTTAGGGCCATGATATACATCCACAAATGTATGTAAGAGTATTTGTGATCAGACTTTTCTGGATCCTTGTTCTCTAAATAACACCAGACTCTTAATTTCATCTTCAAAATACACAATAATCCTAAGGGTACATGTACTTTTGCCAAATGTTATTGGATCTTTTTCCCTCCCCCCAATACGTTAATGACCAAACTGTAAGAGGCAAGGGAGAAATCCCAAGAGTTTGCCAAAAGATTACAGTCTCAAATCACTTATACATCACTTACACATACTTGACTATAAGGCCATCTGCTTCTGAGAAAAATAACAGAAGCGGAGAATAAGCCATCCCTTTTATACTCACGAAATGAAAGCCAC
>JBBIGC010149898.1:0-18436 GCA_037576955.1 Lepidarchus adonis | reverse complement strand
ATATAACAAAGTATTGAGATGACCTTTGTTTATTGACCAAATACTTATTTTCCACCATAATTTGCAAATAAATTCTTCACAAATGAGACAATGTGATTTTCTGGAATTTCTTTTGTCATTTTGGCTCTCATAGTTGAGGTAAAGCTATGATGAAAGTTACAGTCCTCTCTCATCTTTTTAAGTGGGAGAACTTGCACAATTTGTTGCTGACTAAATACTTTTTTGGCCCACTGTATGTGAATTAATATCTGTGATTTTAGATGGAAAGTTCTATGAAAAATTCAGGATTGTGCCAAGTATGGGCCGTAGAGATTGGCTAATATTATTTGTTGACCGAACAGCTTCCCTTCCACTGTAATAAATCTGCCATTTTTATTTGGTATCACAGTGGAAGCTGTAAACAGGATGCTTTTTAAAATTAGTATAGCAGCTTCTCTTGACCTACAGTATCACTATAATTCAAGTTAAATATCTGATCGACCTGACCTTTTTAAAAGATATGTTAAATTCGCCTACTCAAAGATGTATCTCCTGAAGAAATATAAGATCTGGTTTTAATGATGGAAGGTGCTTAAATACTCTACTATGTTTTATTTGGTTCTGTATCCCCTTAATATTCCAACTTATAAAGAGAGTAGAGCTTAAGTCACAAGCTGTCGTCTCCACCATTGAGAGATAAACATGAACGGGCATTTGAAGGGAGGAACTAGAGTTCGTAAAATCTAATGACCATGTCAACAACAACAAAAAACAAAACAAAAACAAGGTAAACCTTTAAACCTCCCAAGTCCACAATACAAAACGAGATTTAAATAACTACTCGGATTAAGAAATTAAAATATATAAAAGCATGTGCATAATCGGGAAACAATAGTAATCTACACTAAACAAAAATACACTAAACAAAAATATAAAAGCAACACTTTTGGTTTTGCTCCCATTTTGCATGAGCTAAATTCAAAAATCTGAAATATTTTCAACATACACAAGACCCATTACTCTCAAATATTTTTCACAAATCTGTCTAAATCTGCGTTAGTGAGCACTTCTGCTTTGCTGAGATAATTCAGCCCAGCTCACAGGTCTGACCTATCAAGGTGCTGATTAGAGCATGAATATTGCACAGATGTGCCTTAGCCTGCCCACAATAAAAGGCCACTCTAAAATGTGCAGTTTGATCACACAGCAAACATAAGTATTTAGCACCTACAAACATGCAATAATTCTGGCCCTCACAGACCTGTTACTTTTTCTTTAAGAAGCTCTCTCATTCTCCACTCATTACCTGTATTAAGAGATGGCAGTTCAGGGAACTTGTGGAGGTCAAGATGAGATCTGGAAGACCAAGAAAACTCTCGGAGAGAATTGCTCTGGTCTGAACAACAAATAAAAATCCCTGTTTGACTGCAAAAAACCTACCGGAAGATTAAGCCAACTGAAGAGTGGGGTGCACTGTTTCACTGTCCTTCGTGAAAGAGTCAGCAGAAGAAAGCCTTACGTGCATCCCTATCATAAAATCGAATGTCAGAAGTATGCAACAGAACATCTACAGAAGCCTGATTTTGGAAACAAATGC
Source organism: Lepidarchus adonis (assembly GCA_037576955.1). Classification (NCBI taxonomy): domain Eukaryota; kingdom Metazoa; phylum Chordata; class Actinopteri; order Characiformes; family Lepidarchidae; genus Lepidarchus; species Lepidarchus adonis. Next base: position 16,860 of record JBBIGC010149898.1, on the reverse strand, counting down.
TTTGGACTGATGAAGTTAAAATAGAACTCTTTGGTCACAATCAGCATAGGCATATTTGGAGAAAAAAGGAGCAGCATTCATGAAAATAACACCTTGCCAACCATTACACATAGGGGTGGTCTATCTTGGTTTGGTGTTGTGTTGTAGCCAGTGGATGGAAGATTGGATTCCACTAAATACCAGCAAATCCTGCAAGCAAACATCACACCATCTGTAAAAAAGCTGAGGCTGAAAAGAGGATGAGCTTCTACAACAGGACAATGATCCTAAATATCAAAATCGAAATCCACCATGGACGACCTCAAAAGATGCAAGCTGAAGGTTTTGGCCATCACAGTCCCCTGATTTAAACACCATTGAAAATTTGTGGGTAGATCATGTATGAAAGATGACTATTACCGAATATTACAAGACTAGTAACCTTTTTCAAAGAAGAATGGGAGAAATTCCCAAATACAAGAATTGAAATACTTTTAGCTGCAATAAAAGCATTAAAAAGTTGTGATATATGTCAGAGGTGGTGTTACTAAGTACTGATTATGTAGGGCGCCCAAACGTTTGCATAGTGCCATAATAATGTTTTTTTTGTTTTGTTTTTTAATTTATGGCATAAAAAGTAACTATACCTTAGTGTTTGCTGAAAATATTTCACAAATATTTTTTTCAAAATGAGCAAAATCTGTTCTTTATCAAGGGGTGCCCTGCATAAGACTTACACTCTTTTCTACAAAGTTACTTTGGTATAGTGTGATCAGAATGAGGCCTGGCTTTAAAGATGTTGCCTTGATTGGCAGCATATATCTCTCTAAAATCCCTTTATCTGTGCACATATGCAGGTCACTCATGTAATTGAGTCTGAAACGCCCCAGTACCTTATTGCTGGTTACCGTTGTGATGTTTGTGTCTTGTGTCTTGTTGGTGTCATAAAAAATTTGAATCCAAAAGTTGGTCAGCGAAATTGTTTATTTGTACTTCTGTTACAATTTGAAGAAAATATACAAATTGCGCTTTTTTCTTTTTATGGCATTATGCGATCTGTACCATCTTTTCAAGGAATGGGGTTTTTATTTTTATTCTATTTATGCTATTATTATTATTCTAGGTCTTTTTCTGTATTGTAGTTTCTGCTGTTAAATTTAAGAAATATGACAGTAAAGAACTCATAATCATGGCTGTTCATACGATCATCTTACCAGTCAGTGAGGCTTTGGAGTTTGCGTAATTATTATTAATACAATTGTGACCATGTTAAATTATTTTAATAGATGATTATAAAATGTTAGATTTAACCCATATTTTAACAATAATCATGCAATTGTGGTCTTTCGTATTAGATTCTGCATGATGATCTTCTATCAATGTATAATGTCAAAGCTTATATTCAAATTAGCTGTGAGAACTGTATATACAAATTTTTTGACCGGACGTGAGCTAACATACAAGGTGAGAGCCACCAAGGGGTGTGTGTGTGTGTAAGAGAGTGTGAGGCAGTTCGTGTGCAATGCAGCACGTCATCTTACAGCCACTCAGTCGGCAGATGCATTCAGGCTGGAGTTTAAATGTGGTTAAGTGATTCTGGCTGGTACAGCAACAAGCAGACGGCTAAGCACCTGCGTCCACGACACTCAAATCCACACACTATGGACTGCAAGCTGATTAGTAAGTGACCATTTGAGTTTTTTTAGCTTGTGAAGGACGCAGCCTTACCCAACTTCTTTGCAGTTGGTTTTTGTTGTACATGTGTGATAATTTGGCTTCTTTTGCTTTAGTAAGTCCATTTTTATTTTAATTTTACAGTTAAGTACATAGAACACCTTTTTTGCCCTTGAACCTGATTCTTCAAAGCACCATGTTTTAAATCAATCTGAATTTACACAATTGTTTCTGACCGTCATATTTCAAACAATAATTTTTGTAAGTTATGCTCTACTTATAGACCAATGACCTAAACAGCTGGTTTGAGCAGGACACTGGCTTTTGTTACATGTGAGTTTTGAAAAATATGGGCTTAATCTTTATCTCATAGTAATCAAGAATGGCTATAACAATCTTAGCCAATTATATCTTGGTGTTTTGTGATGTATCTTTAATTTTATTTCTTTGTAACAGAGTGATAATCATGACAGCTATCCTGTTACACTTCGTTAAAGGCTTAAAATGCTTCTCGTTTGCCTGGCATACATTTGTTTGTTAACTAGCATTCTGCCTAGGACATTTAAAGGACACAGTGTAGAGAATGACAGTAGAGAAGAGCCTTGTAACCCCTGGCAACTGATGTATGCACCGCCATTCATTGCTCTTACATTCATAATTGGTAAATGCAGCCAAGACTATTCTTACATGGAGAGCAAGAGCTGTGGCTTTTTTCTTGTTTTCTTCCGTTGTGTTGTAAAAATGATCTGCTATGTAGTTTTGTGTGATACACAGGACGCATAGTGGGTTTTGAATCAATTACTGCTGACAGACATGCGAAAATTAAATGATACGTTTTACAAATGCATCATGATATTGAAGAAGCTCAAGTTACATAAGCCTCCTGAGGTCTTCTTATTGAGCCATTAGACAATTTGGTTCTCTTTCAATATTGCTAAAAACAGAATTCTGTACTACATGGAAATTTAAGTGATAAAAATATCAGCAGACCTAGTTTATTTTGAGCCAAGTTGACTACACTCTTTAAAATGAAAAAGGAGAATTTGCTCCTTGGCATTAGTCGCACAACAAGTTTGTTGTTCAATTTCTTCATGAGTATTAATGTCATTGTCAGTATTTTGATTTGACAGCACTTTAAACATTTTTATGCACTGTATTTCTTTTGAAAAGAGTATGAAAAGAAAGTTTGATGTGCTGTAGTATTACTATGTCCTTGCCTCAAACATACTAGTAGCTCAACTGGTACTAGTACTACCTCAATCATTTGTAGAATTGTAGTATATTCTATAGCACAGCATTTCTATATACAACAGATGTTGTCACAAAGCAGCTTTACATGATCTAGGTCAGAGCCCCTAATGAGTCAAGGTGACGGAGGCAAGAAAAACTCCCTGAACTGAGGAAGAAACCTTGAGAGGAACCAAAGCTCTGTATTGACCATCCTCCTCTGGTCAATATTTAGTGAACAGTCAGGTGATGAGTTGTGATGATTGTTTATGAGTTCCATTGTTTGAGGTGTAGGCATCAGATGAACATGTGGTGATGGTCAGTGGAGGGCAGCTAGACCAAGATGGATATGGACTGGAGTCAACAAAATGGGCTGGAAGCTTCGTGATGGAGAAGCGCAGCAGTGCCTAGTGTACAGTTGGACCATTATGAGGGTCAGGCAGGCAGGACACATATGTGGCAGCTCCACTCTGTGATGAGTGATGGAAGAAAGAACAGAGTTAGTGTTTGTTGTGTGAAGGTATAAAACTAAAGGATGAGCATTGAGTGCAAAGATTCCAGCGAACTTCACTATGGCAGCCGAGCTAGAAGGGTCAGAGTCGGGGTCATGGTCCTGAGAGCGCCCCAAGTGCCAGCGCACCCCCCCCCGTCACCCCACCCCACTCCACCGTCATCAAACTTGAGAGAACAGGTGAGAGTGATGGGACGACAGCACCAGCGTCGCAGTTCACTCCAATTCATTCATAATGTCCATGAAACCAGACTCGGTGACCTCCATCTATCAGGAATTTTAATTTTAATTACCAAACGTCTGGCTTTGGAAGATTATTCCAGAGCTACGTATGAAAAGGCTTTTTTAATTCCGGGAACCACTAAATATCCAGCACCTAGTGATCTAAGAGGATATGGAGGTTCGTAAACAGAGATAAGTTCACTGAGGTATTCGGGGGCGAGGACGTGTAAGTTTTTATAAGTTAGTAGTAAGATTTTAAAATCAATATGGAATTTAACTGGAAGCCAGTGTAATTTGGAGGACTGGGCTGATATGGTTGAATTTCCTAGTTCTAGTGAGAATCCGAGCTGCTGCATTTTGGACTAATTGTCGTTTGTTTAGAGTCGTTATGGAACATCCTGATATCAGGGCATCGCAATAATATAGTCCTGAGGTTATGAAAGCATTAACTAGTTTTTCTGTGACACAGGGTGATAGTGTGTTTCTTAGTTTAGCAATATTTGTAAGATGGAGAAAGGCTATTTGAGTGACATTACTCACGTGATTCAAATGACAGATCTGAGTCTATAAGGTTTCTCACAGCAGAGACAGACGTTTGCGGAAGAATCAGCCAAGTTTAACATTAGGTCTGTCAGTTTAGCTCTAGCAGCTTTTGGTCCTAAAAGAAGAACTTCTGTCTTTCTAGCGTTTAATTGAAGAACATTTAGAGACATCCAGATTTTTATATCATGTACACAATCCTCTAGTTTGCCTAGTCTGAGTTTATCATCTGGATGAGAGGATAAATATAGTTGGGTGTCATTGGCATAGCAGTGAAAACTAATTCTGTGTTTGCGAATAACTGATCCCAATGGGAGCATGTATAATAAGAATAATAGGGGTCTCAGGGCCGACCCTTGTGGGACTCCATACTTTACTTTTGTATTAACTGATGGTACACAGTTTACTCTCACAAATTGGTAGTGGTCGGTCAGATGTTTTAACCAAGACAATGCTGTTCCAGTATTCCCAACCACGTTCTCTAATCTATTCAATAAAATAGAGTGGTCAATTGTATCAAATGCAGCACTGAGGTCCAGCAGGACCAATGATGATGTATTAAAACTAAAGGTATGGAGTATAAACATTGTCATTCACACATTAATTCAATTTCTTTTCTTTCCAGCACAATTTAAATGAAGTAAAGCCTTTTATTCTGAGAGATGTGTACTCTGTGGTGTTGTTTGTGGCAGGGCTTCTCATGGGTTTAACTTAATGAGGATGGTAGGGATTTTGCCAAAAGATGCAAAGCTAATCCAGTATTTTTGACTTGGCTTTCAATGATGCTTCTGAGACAAACCTTTAATTGGTAGTGAGCCTTTTCATTTTTAGAGGTACTTTAAAATCAGCATGTACTGGAAATCTACCTGCATTCTGTTTTGTAGTATGATGTATTTCTGTTAAACATCTTTTTAGAGAAAGTTTATGAGCTTCTGATTGTTGGTGTGGGGGTAAAACATTATAACATTATTATTGCTTTTTTTCCTTCTGCTGAAACGCAGTGAAATTGTAAAATGTTTTGAAAATGGAGGAAAAGGAAAACAACATGCCTTAATCAAAGATTTTAAAAATTATTTCTCAGATTATATGGTATGATTTTTTTTTTACTTAATAGGACTTAAACATTATCTGTCAAGATAAGTCCATTTAAATTTTTGGTCAACTTTAAACCTTTAAAGTTCTATAAACATGCATGTCTCATTTACACAAAAGAATTAATGAACCATCCACTAAAAGATCTTATTGACCTATAATTGGCTCTTTTATGGTTTCACTCAGAATCTATTTGGACTTTTTATTCTTAAAAGCCTTTTGACACTGAATTGTACATATTTGCATATGCATGCACTAAGACCAATGCCTTGTAGGAAGTCTACCTCAGTAGCATTTTTACCCTGAAAGCAAGGTCTCTGCTGAAATTAACCATCCGTAAGCCTGGAAATGCCCCAGGCTGTCCTTTGCCATGCTCCATGCATAAAGATCAGCTGGAGCACATACATAAAGATTAGGTGTTCATAGTGTTCACCGCTTTATCTGGCTTAATGAAGTGTATTAATTTTCACCGCATTTGGTTCACATCAAAAATGTTCTAAGTGAGATTTAGTGGAGCACAGGGCAGCTGCATGTGATGGCTAATTAAACCCCAGCAGCACCAGGAAATGCATATTTCAGTGACAGTGCACCCACTTTACCTTTTTAATGACATCTACTGTTTACTGTTTCAAGAAAGCCAGTTCTAGCCCATAGTCACTGATTATCTTCTCTTTAGTTACACCTGATTCAGTTTAACACCATGACCACCTGATCTCTATGTATGTGAAGTTGATCTTTATGCATGTAACCTGGCAATGAAGAACCTGGGATGTTTCCAGGTTTCTGAATGCTCAGCACTGCTTCGTGCTTGCTGCTTGGCATCCAAACGGCTTATACAGGATGCATAAATCAAACAAGTCTTGTGTCTCTTTCTCTCTTGTTCCGGTGGTCACCATGGCACCGTTGCGTGAGGAACCTGTAGTGTATCCTGTGGCAGTTGACACTGACCAGGCACCTCTGGACTTGTATTTATTTTGTTTACTTTTGGCCTTTTTGTTTATTGCAGCGTATTCATTATAGCAACAAAGAGCTTCTCATGTCCCATTTTCGAAGCGGAGCTGTGAACATGTGTAAATAAATCCTGGGCTTAATGAACAATGATTATGTGCTGGGGCCTTGATAAAAGTTTTGTCTGTGATACTGGTTAAAGGTTTTTGTTTTAATGCTTAAAAAATGAGAGCCATGCTCAGCATGAACTTGAACTCTAAACTAACCTCATCCTTTGATCAACTTGACAACATCTTCAACAAGGCTGACTATGGTGGTGTCTGCCAAGTGTTTATATAAGATAAAAGGGTTCTTTAAAGAAAAAACTGTGCTGCTTGAAAGTTTGAGAACTTATATATATTTTTAATTCAAGTGACCTAAAACATCATCTGATATTTAGGATATGAAGAAAGCCTAGTTAAACAAAGGAAACCATAACATATTTCCCCAACGATAGGCCAGCCCACATTAGAGGTTTATAAGCCGCCGAAAATGCTCATTTATGTTTTAAAACTCTAAGATAATATTAGCAGCAGTGTTACTGAATTTACCAGTTTGAAGGGAAAGCATCTAAATTATGCTGCAATGCAAGTCTTATGCTGCAGAATTATATTTTAAACAACATCTGCAACATCCAAGAGCGATACCGGTGATGAAAGCGTGACATTGAGGTGTAGTGTGACGACAATGATGTTTTCGCATGTGATTTTGAAGTATTTGAAGAAAAGTAAGCCTAATAGTTTTTAGATTTTAGAGTTGCTAATTTTATACTGAAGAATTTACAGATGATTAATAGTGCAGTACTGCAGTACCCCCACCATCCAGTTGTTCAAAAGAAAATTAAAAACTTATTTTTTCTAGTCAACAATACATTTTAGTTACTTTTATTTCTGTTAAATGTAGCTTGTATTATACACTAGGATGTAATGTAATGTAGCAAAGACCTGAAAAACTTTGAAAGGCTGGATGCTGCAGAGCCAAATAAGTGACAAAACATCACTGGATCTATCTTTGCTTTGCGCTGCTTTTCACACCATTTGTTGCATGTTTAAATTCAACTAATTATTTAGGGATGTCGTCTTTTTGTGAACTGAATTATACATTTATGTGTTTACATATTTTTAGATAGGTCACCCTGTTTAAGCAAGGGTGTGCTTAATATGCAGGTTTGTAAATCTCATGTATAGGCAGCGGCTTATTGTTGGGGAAATATGGTATTTGTTTATATATTTATTGCAGAGAAAATGGCAAAAGTAAGTAAACCTGCATTATCAGTATGTGATGAGACGTCCTTGTGTAGTAATCACTGCAACTAAACATTTGCAATAACTGTCAATCACTCCCACACATCAGAATTTAAGCCCATTCCACCATACAAAGCAGCTTCTACTCACATGAATCACTTACTTTAGGACTTTCCACAACATTTCAGTTGGATTAAGGTCAGACGTTTTACTTAGCCATTCCAGAACAATGACTTTAGTATTCTTTAACCATTATTTGGAGAACAGCTTGTGTTTTTAGCATCGTTGTCTTGCTGCATGACCCACCGTCTTTTGATATTGAGTTTATGGACAGATGGCTTTAAAATAAACTTTAGAATTCTCTTGTAAAGGTCAGAATTCATTGTTCCATCAATGACGGTAAGCCTTTCAGGGCCAGATACAGCAAAACTTGTCCAATCCAAAATGCTTATCTCACCTTGTTTCACAGCTAATCAAGTCAAGTCAATTTTATTTGTATAATTGCTTTTTACAACTGATGTTGTCACTAAGCAGCTTAACAGAATTTCCAGAGGCAAGGAAAAACTCCTTAAATTGTAGCAAGAAACCTTGAAAGGAACCAAGGCTCAGAAGGGGAATCCATCCTGCTTTGGTCTTCACCAGAAAGTGATAAAAAAACAACAACTAACGAACAAATATGACTAAGAACAAAGAGAAGCAATGAGTCTAATATGAAGAGGCATTTGCAGTTGCCTCTTCTGAGATTGGGTAAGTGGTTCGGTCCATATGGGCTCTGCTTAGTAGGAGTGAGGGGGTGCATCATGTCATGGTTCGTCTGCCTCCTAATGATCTGGGCAACAGAGTGAAACAGGATCGCTGGTTCCTCAGAGTAGCTCAGAGAAGAAGACAAAAACAAACTGTTAGGGATGCTCAAAATTATGGATTATGTAGAGTGATCTGAGTGCAGGAGCTCCAGCAAAACTCTCTATGACAGCACAGCTAAAGGGGAGAACCAAGAGGAGCACAGACATGAGGGCATCCTGGGTCACAAGGCAGCCAACCAATCAACTGTCAACAAACCTGAGTGAACGCGTCATGGTGTGGGGCAACAGCATCCAGGCATCCCAGTTTACCAGAAAACTGTACGCCTGAGCACAATCTGGATCTACCCCTTATCTCGAATTAGACTAAACAAATATGTTTTTAACCTGGACTTAAATATTGAGACTATGTCTTAGTCTGACAATATTTGGAAGACTAAGTATCATATCTTTGGGGCTTTATAAGAGAAAGCTCTACTCCCTGCTAGTAGTAGCGTTTGATTAGCTTTGTTTTCTTCATCTACTGTTGCCAGATGTTTTATGATGAAGTATGTTGTTCCCAGGCTATACTGCAGCACAAGTGTGACATAATATTAGGCAGGTGGTGTTATATTTAGGGCCGACTGGTGTATACCACCAGGGGTATGTCTAAAAGCATAGCACATGCCTTCCCCTCAAATATGGTTTTCCCCATTGGTGTTTTCCACAATACCTTCTGACTTACTCCCTTTTGATTGTTTTTTGCTCTTTGTCAATCTTTTAAGATGGCATAGCAGATATCCAGTCCCAGTCAACAAGACTGTGATTGGCATTAAAGGACTGTCCATCTTATAATGCCCAAAACTATTGCATCAGAGCACTCTCAGTTCACTGCTAATCACTGCCTTTAAATTGGATGATGCTCACTGCCATTAAATCAGTCATTGTAGTCATTGGAGGAGAGAAATAACTCAAAACCCTATTTTACTGTTCATGGTGTATACACATTCAGTTGTATCAAAAATAGTGACTAGTGAATAGCTATGCTTTAGTGTTATGCCACAGTGATACCCCACTGCATACATCGAAAATAGTCAAGTATTACTATATTGATCCTGTTGGTATTCAAAAAGCTAAATTTACAGTCACTTTTTCCAATTGGGCTACAATAAAGTTATAAATGTGGTAAGTGGAGCCTACAAATTGTGACCTGTATTTTCTAGGCCAGGCTCCAGCACATTGTTGTTATTGTTGTTCTTATTGTTGACTCCTATTGTTCTTATTGGTGCCCTTGTTGATGGATTGCAGTATAGGAAAAACATGTAAATTAGATTGTTTCTGAAATTGTTCTTTTAGCTTATAACTCATAAAGGTAATAAATAAACCATAATTTTGTATTCATTATGTGCCTCTCACTCTCAGAGTTTTGCAGCTCCATGGCCAGCTCCAACTCACTTTCCTCCAATGTGATGGGCATCAGTAAGGAGCTGGCTGACCTGCGCCACCTCATTCAGTTCCCAGAGGAAATTGCAAGTATATTGACTGAGCAGGAGCAACAGCTGTACCGCCGTGTTTTCCCACTCGACTACCTTTGCTTCTTTACCCGGGACTTGGGCAACCCTGAGTACCACAAGCGCCACCCACACCTGAAAGCTTCCCTGTCAGCCCCCTCAATGTCTACTCAGAACACCCAGCACAACACAGTGGAGGACCTTGTCACACGCTTTAATGAGGTTAGACCTTGGTCTTTGTTCACTTTTTATATTGAACTAGATATTTTTAATTTGCCTAAAAAGATAATAAATAATAAACAGTTATGCAAAACTGATGCTAAATGTAGTCTAGGACCCATAAAGCTTCTCAGAACAAAAAACAGATCTTTTAATAGAGTTCTGTCAAATTTAAGATTTAATTTAGTGGATTTATTCTTTAGTCGTTGTCAATAAAACCAAGTTATTAATTTTTTTGTTTATGTTTATTAGTCGCCTTTTCTTAGAGGAACTATACCTTTAATGGTAGTGTAAGATGGTAAAAAACTGAATAAAATTCATATATATTTCTGCTTTTTTTTCTAGTCATTGCTTATATTAAATAAGTAAGTACAGTGGTGTGAAAGTGTTTGCCCCTTACTGATTTCCATGTTTGTCACACTTAAATGTTTTAGATCATCAAACAGTTTAAATATTAGTCAAACATGACAAAAGTAAACACGAACTGCAATTTTTAAGTAAAAAATTTTATTATTAAGGGAGAAAAAAAATCCAAACCTACATGGCCCTGTGTGACAAAGTGATTGCCCCCCGTTAAAACATAACAGTGGTTCATCACACCTGAGTTCAATATCTCTAGCCACACCCAGGCCTGATACTGCCACACCTGTTCTCAAACAATAAATCACTGAAATAAGACTTAGTTCAGGAACAAATGAGAAAGTGATTGAGATCTGTCAGTCTGGAAATGCTTATAAAGCCATTTCTAAAGCTTTGGGACTCCAGCGAATCACAATAAGAACTATTATCTACAAATGGCAAAAACATGGAACAAAGTGATTCCCAGGGGTGGACAGCCAACCAAAATTACTCATCCAACAGGTCAAAAACAACCCCACAACAACACCCAAAAAATTTCAGGCTTCACTTAGCTCAATTAAGGTCAGTGTTCATGACTCCACCATAAGAAAGAGACGGGGCATAAAAGGCCTGCATGGCAGAGTGCCAAGACAAAAATCACTGCTGAGCAAAAAGAACATTAAGGCTCATCTCATCTCAGCTCATTTTGCCAGAAAACATCTTGATGATCCCCAAGACCTTTGGGAAAATTCTCTGTGGACTTTCAGCATTCAGCTGTCTGCCAAAAAGTCCTGAAGGAGAATGTCCGGCCATCTGTTTGTGAACTCATGTTGAAACGAACTTGGGTCTGCAGCAGGACAATGATCCAAAACTAGCAAGTCCACCTCTGATTGGCCGAAGAAAAACAAAATGAAGACTTTGGAGTGGCCTAGTCAAAGTCCTGACCTGAATCCTATTGAAATGCTGTGTAACCTTAAAAAGGTAGTTCATGCTCCAAAACTCTCCAGTGTGGCTCAGCTACAACAGTTCTGCAAAGATGAGTGGGACAGAATTCCTCCACAATGCTGTAAAAGACTCAAATACATGACTTCAGACCCAACCAGTTATTAGGTTTAGGGGGCTATCACATTGTTACACAGGGCCATATAGGTTTGGATTTTTTTCTCCCTTAATAATAAAATCCTTATCCTTAAAAACACATTTTGTGTTTACTTGTGTTGTCTTTGACTAATAATTACATTTGTTTGATGATCTGAAACATTAAGTGTGAAGAACATGGGAAAATTGTTTTTATTATTGCCTATTATTGCAGTTTATGCCTAATCGAAAAGTGATGTATTTCAGAATCAAAATTTGAAAAACTTTATTGTCCTGGAGGAAATTGCTTCATGTTTAGAAACATTTCTTAAATTATCTTAGTGTTGCTTCTATTACTTGTGTTTGCTTCTGAGGATCAATGGTTTACTACATAATAATTCCATGTAACACAAACCAGACATAACACCTATATGGAGGCAACAAGTCAAACCAATTAGCTAACTGACCCTGCCTGTGGTTACTGAAAAGCTGTCGAGCACTATCATGTCGAATTAATTTGTAAAGGTTTGGTGTTGGATTTCTTAGTAATCTATGTTTAATGCACAAAAAGGATATAAGGATATAATAAAATACTTTATTATGTGCATGATAGCTTGCTAATGGGATATTCAGAAGTGTGCTGTACAATAAAAATGCTAAAATGAGCTAACTTAGGTTTTAAGACACTCTTTGGTACCAAAAGAGGTTCACTGAGCAAGACTATAGCACACCTGGTAAGACTCACCTGATGATTGCCAGGTTCAAGGAGGGTGTTTGAGGAAGGAAACTACCAAACTGTGCAGGAGACCGGCCTCCAGGACCAACTTTGAATGTCCCTGCTGTAGATCAACCACCTTTGGTTACGTGAAGCACCTTTTGGTGTTTGGTCCAGTAGATGTAAAAAAAAAAAAATCCCACTAAATTAAAGTTTTCTTTGTGAACAAAAAGTAGCAATTGTTTAAAGCTATTTATTTTGACTATAAATATCTTTCTGCTTGCAAAAACCTTACTCAAATTCTTTATAAAGCAAAAAATTATTTTAAAAAAATACTACTTAGAACGTCTCATTCTCCAAATCCACATATTATTTTAGGGTGGTATTTGTCACCACAGATACACCCCTGCTCATATTACACAAATCATCTTGTATTGTTGTTATGTCATGTGTCAGATTTTGCTCTTTATTTTTACCCTTAATCTTGAGAAAGCACTGAGAATATTCCCTACAAATTTTATGACTTGGAGTACAATTCTGAAAGCTTCTGATGTGCACAGGCCTAGTCACATTTGCTAAACTACAACTGGCCAATCCGTTCGTATGAAAGGGACAAACAAACATGCTGCAAAAAGCCATGGAGAGAAAAGTAGTGAATGTGTTTAATCTCATGTCTGATCGCACAAATCAATATATATGGTTCCTGTTAGTCCTTGAAGCCCTTAAAACGTTGTTTTTGCTATTGTGCATGTGCTTCCAAAGTAATGCAGAAAAAAAATTCAAGGACTACATGTCTGTCTCTTTGTGACCAACGTCGACTGCACATCAAAGGTCAACCAGTGGAAATGGGGTCATCTGTCAGTGTTGTAAAAGGCTGTTTGCAGGCTTTATTATTTAGCTGATGAAGGGATGTTACACAAGGCTGTTTGTCAGGCTTTTGACAGCATTTGACATAGTTTTTTGCAATTATGTGTGGAAGGAGATATTTTAAAAAACATGCTCAGGATTTTTTTTGGCGAAAATTAGCATTTTCAAACATGATGGTGCCCAACACTAAGTAAAAAGTGTTGCAACAGTAATTAACCCTGATTTTGATCTCAAGCTAAGTTGACTTCTTGAATTAAGGACCTGGGAAAGTTATTGAATTGGATTTTAAAGGTGTGAATAATTTTTGCACAAATACTAGAAGAACCACATCTACCACTGAATTCAGCAACTGTAGTAAAGAAAGACCATTGCAGTATGTTTGTTTTTAAAATCTTAACCTAATAGCTGTTTAGCATTTTAGCTACAAATTTGTGATTATCTTCATTCTTCTGAATCAATGTAAAATTTATATTGTGCACTGGGCAGTATGTAAAATGACTTCTAATGTTTACAAATATTTTTACTGAGCTGGTCTGACCACCTTTTTGGAACTGTGCAAATGAGGTGATCTTCAAAGTTATGCAGAACACTAACATAGCAAATCACAATCTATGTAATGCTGTTTATTCATGATCTATGAAATAAACACATTCTTTCACTTTGCTATATTCAACAGTGTAGTATTTGTGGAGATTACACATGTTCAGTTTATGGGGTCTAGAACCTGAACCAACCAAAAATAAACCATGAAATTGTCCAAAAAGTTAAACTGTTTATTGATCAGTCTATTGATTGATAATCATAAACATGCCACATTTGTTGCAGGGGCCATCAGTCAAACTGTTGAGCTAGTATAAGCTAGTTTCTTTCTTTTCAAGCTAGGTTAGGTGAATGTGTACCCCCAGAGCCCATCCTGCACCAAAGTATATTTTTAGGTTTCTGGCTCGGTTCATTATCGCCTAGAAAGTAGTGATGATATAGTTCAAGATGTGTCTCTTCAAATCTTTCCTTAGCAACATATTCTCATTTTACTCTGGCCTGCTTATTAATTGAATACTCAACTTCAGTATTCAGGTTTGTTGTCTTGCTATGATTTGAGCTAAATATTGTGTTTGACAGAACATATTGCTACATCATTTAAGTAGTAATGGAAAATAGTTCTGAGAAATAAGAAGTCAATTTCAAGTTCTAAAATTACATAGTGTAAATTTGTATCTGTTATTTCAATGCTTTATATTAAATATTATTTTAGGGATTAGCTATTAATCTCTGTTCATCTGTGCAGGTGACAGAAGTGTGAATTTCACTACAAATTTTTATTTATAGTATTTGATTAAATTTTGCATCAAATTACATCAAAAGTGTTTGATTATAAGAGAGACATCTTTGCCTTGTTTGGCAGTGGAATTACACAACACTTGCAAAACACAATCAAACTTAAAAGCAGTCCGGTTTTCATTTGGAATTAGTCTTTGTTATCTTTAGTGATTGGATATTAGAGACACTGACTATAGTGCTGCACACTGTTCCTGTCAGTCAACCTTGGTTATATAAGGTGCTCAGATTAGGAAGGCGACCTTCACTGAATGCTATGCAGTACAAATACAAAGACTTTTGAGACTTGAAAGTACTGCTCAGTGTTGTCCACATACATCATTGGCAATATAAATGTTCTTTGTACTAGAACACAAGCTGTTGGATGTAGTACAGGAGTATTACTGCTGTAAAATCTTGAAGATTAAATGTTGGGAAAAATTACCCCAACTATTAACTGTCCACCATAAACGTTGTTACCTTTTAGATGGAATTTCTTCTTTGTCAAACAGTGTATGTCATCTCACGTCTGCATTTTTGTGCATTTTTAATGTAATCCCATACTATCTAAGATTCAAGATGTTTATTTGTATCTTGAATATTGAATCGTACATACTATGGGGTTACATTAAAAAAAATGAATGTAATGGAGGTTGGCTATTTTTTGGTGTATGCAAGCGTAATCTCCACTCAAACCCCCCAGCATTAAACACATACAGTGTGTTTGAAAGTGTGTTAAAGTTTTTTTATATTTTCATATGAATCTGACCTAAAATCACCAACTGATTTTTAAAATAAGTCCTAAAAGTAAATGAAGAAAACCTAATTAAAAAAATGAAACAAAATATTATTTCTGGCAGTTAAATTGAGGGAAAAAAACAAAAACAGTTCAATAACATAACTGCACGTGGTAAAATAAGTACATCCTTAAGATTATCATATAATTGTAAGAGGTGAAATCAGAGTCTGGTTACTGTTGCACAAGGGGGTCTCACCACATATTGACAGCACAAATTCACTTTTTGCTGCATTCAGATATGTTATGGATTTAAAAAAAAATAAAAGGCCAAAGAGAGAAACTATTTACACGCATGTAAAATAATGAGAGAAAACAAAATGCCACGTTTGGGCAGATGGCTCGATTGTGACAAAAAACATTTATTAGATATACATGCCCAGAATGCTTTCTTTTATTAACACTTGGTTTCAAGTGGTAGTTCCACTCAAATGTAAGCACATTGTTTATATCTTTGCTCAAATGTAGTTTGGAAGCCAAGACATGTTTGAAGTTTGAGATTTGCTTTGTACATTTTGAATTATTTAAATTTGCCTCACTGTTTTTGAGCTATAAAGCTTATATAACTCACTGGGAAGCGTATACCAGTATACACCACCAGTTACCCTTGTGCAAACTGCAGGCCTAAACCTTAACACTGGCAGCACATACTCATATCACATGTCCTACAAATGAATAATAAGAAATATTTGAGGATATTCAGCAGTCTTGATGTGATTTATTTAAATTAAATGTTGTGCTTTTCTCACTCTGAAGCTTTCAAAGAAGGAGCTGAGTGCAGCCTTACATAGAGCTATTCCTTCAGCTGTATTTATTTTCTCTCCAAGCAATAAATCATTCAATCTTTAAATTAACAGCAATTGATCTCATTCCTAAATTAGTTACAGCAGTTGCATCTTATTTTGCAAAATAGACGTGGAACTCCTACTGAACTTAAATTTCATTAATGTATGCACTAAATTCATGTAATTAGTATGGTTTATTTTTATCATTATATTTTGCGTCACAATATTTAAGAAAGACTATTATTGGTATGGTCAGTGCTTCTAGAAAATGTTATGTACATTAAAGGTAAATTATCGCGTCGCATAAACAGCTAGTTACTGCATGAATTAACCAATAATTTGTTTATTTTCTTCCTGTTCCTTTTTAAGTTGTTTATATTTGAAATCACTGAATAAAATAAAAGAATTGCACCTTTTAAATGTAGCACTTTTAAAAACTTTTTCAGCAAAATGAAATACCATTAGAAATGTGAAAATCTTGAATATCCTGAAAAAGGTTGTGATGTAATGTTTTTAGACTCAAGCTGCTTCTGTATTTGTAGGTTAGTTCTTGGGTGACCTGGCTCATCCTGGCTGCAGGCTCTATGGAAGAGAAGAGAGAGGTCTTCTCATACCTGGTCCATGTGGCAAAGTGTTGCTGGAATATGGGCAATTACAACGCCGTGATGGAGTTCTTGGCAGGTCTGAGGTATGACTTCACACTACTTAATTACCAAAAACTGGCTATGCAAAATTATGTGTATTTGTATTTAGTGATGGTGGATTTGTATTTAGTGATGGTGGATTTGTATTTAGTGATGGTGGATTTGTATTTAGTGATGGTAGATTTGTATTTAGTGATAGATTTGTATTTAGTGATGATAGATTTGTATTTAGTGATGGTGGATTTGTATTTAGTGATGATAGATTTGTATTTAGTGATGATAGATTTGTATTTAGTGATGGTGGATTTGTATTTAGTGATGGTGGATTTGTATTTAGT